>JAEIFU010000079.1:0-278957 GCA_018904235.1 Lordiphosa stackelbergi
GCCTCAAAGACACTAGAGTGGATTTTGTATTATACAACGCTAGATACAAGGTTTTCGAGTTTCAAGTCATCAGTGTAGATTTTCTATGGAGTTTGGTGGTTCAGGTAAACCCAGACTCCACACTTCTTTAAAATATTCGAAGAATCGAAGAGGGGTTCAGCTTATTGCTCTAGATTATATCTTTTGAGACTTATTTTTATATTTGGAAATGAAAAAGTGAATCCCCTGGTATCAAATGTTAAGGGCTTATTAAAGAACCCTTGTCTATTTTAAAATCTATGTATAAATATTGTTAATTTCATTATCTTTTAGTTGTCATGTGAGCTTAATAATTTAAGTCCCAACATTTTGAAGTGTGGGCTTATGAGTTTGTCAAAAAGATAGCCTCAAGTGGAGTTAAAAGAAGGCATTTTTTTTTAAATCTGTTGGGAGTACAAAAAGACCCCTTTGAAATTTTGCAAAAAACATTTCCGTGTCCTTGGTAAAATTGATAAATTCATTTAAATATAAATAGCTTTACTATTTGACCTCAGGAAAAGAGCACACCTCCCTGACGTCCAACTTGGGCAAATTGAATGCAAAAAATTTTAGCGGCTACCTCGCCGCATCTCAACCCTGTTACCGCACACATACATATGCACATATATGGCGCGTGGCTTATAGATACACACACTCTCTATGGTCTGTCGCCGCCTATGACGTCGTAGTCTGTCCTTCTTTCACCATAATCTAATGCCCCCCCTATCCATCAAGGTCATTCAAAAGTTAAGGCAAATGCAGCAACCATACTTCATGGATGCATAAGTAACACTTTTAACCGGGTTTTTTTCAAGGGAAAAATTTGCAAGCCACGCCAAAATGAAGAAAAAAATGCCACCAAAAAAAGAAACGGCTTTGTTGGGCAGGTCACACGCTGCTGTGCCGTAAGGGTTATATTTAATACATACACATACCATTTTTGCTGCTTGTTACGAATACTAGTTGATTTTTCTTGTATATTTGTGGCAATATTCAATTTATTTTGCAATGTTTAGCTGATTTTCTCCTATGTACGTTTTTGTTCTTCTTCTTTCACTTAGTGATGGGCAGATATTTCGATATAAGAGACTACGGTCACTCTTCGATATCGATTGTTTAATAAATGAACAATAGAGGGTGCTTTTGAAAAAAAACAGTGTGGGTAAATGCGACTTTTTCAAGGAATTATGTTCATATATATAGCCAGTTTCAATATTTGTTTGAAGTCTAATGTTGTTCTGTAACTTAATTTAAAGAATGGGCTCAATCATTGATGGGAAAATGAATAAAATTAAAACCGATAATGCGTATTTTATGTATCGGCAATGTGAACTGTCGATAAAAATACACAGAAAATACGAATCTAGAATTTTTGCAGATTTTCCTTAAGGCGTTTTGTGGCAAACGTGTACCGCGAAGTGGATGTTTATTAAAATCTAAAATTGTGATGAAATAAAGCTAAAAAAATGCAAAAACAAAGTGTATTAATGTATATCAGTATTAATATATATTAAGTGACCTTTTTGAATATGAATCATAGAACTTTTAGCCAGCCAAATATCGTTTTCTTCGGGCTGCAAACAACGACCGGGAATCACCATACACCAAACATCTAGGAACAGTCCAATAAAGGAGGAGACTCCGATCTCACTGATCTCTGGGTGTGTGTCTTGTTTGTAGAAAGGTTGACCTGGAACCAAGTGTATAGTGCATATATATAAATGTAAGTAAAAGAGCCAGAATGACGTTTAGATTTCTTTGTTTGCGCATCCGGATGAGTAATATCAGACATGCCCACAGCTGACTCTAAAATTGAACCATATATAAAATAAAAATACACAGAGTACGTTTACAATTTCATTTCATGTTCTCTTTGTTTATTTTAAACCCTTTTTGCTTACTTACAACTAGCTTAAACAATTTATATACAATTTTTGTTTTCTTTTGTTTTTAACTATGTATTTCTTCTGTATGATTCTTGCGAGGGATGAAGGTTGGGGGTTTTTTTTTATTTTCTGCTAATTTCACAATGTAAGTAAGAGAAAGGATTGAGTTTTGATTTAAGTACTCAAGCAAAAGAGAATGTTTCGGTCTTTGCTTAAGTACAAAGTTGATCAATTTTAAGAGTGGGAGGGTGGTTCATGTCTTTGCTAAGTGAAACGGCAAAGGCAAGTGCGCGGCTAACCAATTTGTGGGCTTCTCAGTAGGTTGTAGTGTTGGGTAAAACTGACTGTGAGTAAAGTGCTCTTTGCTTACTTTGCTGCTCAGTTCTTTAGTTCCTCTCTCACTTGCTCAGTGTTTCGCTTACTCCCTCACAGAACAAGTAAGTGAGCAACTCATTTCCTCCACAACAAAAAGTGCACGAAAGTGTCTTTTACTATTTTTCTCTCCAATTGCTACTATTTACAACAGATTTTAAACGTTATAAATCACAATATGTGTGTGTGTGCTTCAATGTGTGTTCTTTGTATTATTTTACAGAGTTTTAAAGCTAAATGTTCAGTCCTCAGACTTGGCTTCTTTTCATTAAAAATTAAATTGATTTTTAAAAAACAAAACAAAAATTGCTTCCTCTTCTTCTTCTTCTACCCGCATAACAGAGCTTTGAGCTAAAAACTTATATTCCTAAAGGATAAAAAGCAAATAAATTAAATGAGACCACCGCAAGTCGCTAGGACTTGGCTAAGTACACGGGAATTGCTTCTAAAAATTGAACCAATATTTGTTTAAGTAAATGGGCGAGTGTTATGCGTGAATTCCGCCTACGGGTTTATGGCCGTGTTGTATGAATTGAGCGAGCACCTTGGGCGGCGGCAAACGGGATCAAGCAGCAGCTTTTCTAAAGCTCGAATACTCGACAACGACAACGACTATCACAAGGTTTTGGTTTGTTTTAGTTTCTATTTTGTTTCTTTTGTTTTTTTTCAAGGTTTTATGAAAACCTTACTCCTTCTGTGCCACATTCCTTAGCTCAGTACAGATCATCTTCCATGTTGTGGATCAATATCTTTTTGTCGTCCTTGCAATTGGATTTACCAAATGTTTGCTCCACCAGCTTGGGATCGAAACAGGGCTATATGAGGAGAGAGGGTGTAAAATAGAGTAGACAGATTAGAAATGTTACGTAAATAGTTTATTTCATTCTACAGTTTTAGAGAATAAATACAATAATAAATCTACCCGAAACTACCCACTAAAATAAAAACCTAAAGTATAAATATTTGTATATAAAATTCTAAGTCTGTCCAAAGACCGAAAATATAAAATATTCGAAAAATCAAGCACAATATAAAGGTATATATCTTTTCTGTGTCAATAGGGTGTGAATCTAAAGAATCTCTAAAGATTTTTGTACAAATTTCGAACTAAACTAGGACGTCTTTATATGAATATGTGGAGAGAAGAATCATGGAGCAATAATTATAGAACAAATTCGTCGAACAAGAATTCATTTGCCCACTAACCAGGCAAACATTTCTCACGAACATCATTTTCTAAAAAATCACAACGAGTTAACATGAAAATATGGTAGCGAAAACTAACACAGTCATGGCCTAGATGGCAATACAAATTAGCTAAAAGCATTATTTGATCATTTTGGGGGCATTAAATGAATACCAGCCACAATTCATTGCTCATTTGGGAACGTGTTCATCACTCTACAAATATTTTTGACAATGATGTTCGCATCCATTGACAAACATGTTCGCAGGAACACTTGCAAGATAGAAACATTTCTATTCTCTAGAAGGAAAACGTCGAAAACAAAAATATGTCACGAACACCCCCACTAACGACGAACATTTCGTCGAACAGAACAAATTCGTGTGTGGATGCTTAAGGTCGCCTAATAGCTAATAGAGAAGGAAGCACTCGGTTTTAAATTGCTTAACTTTTTCTTATCTAGTTACCGTTCCGAAATTCTAACACTTGTACGAAAATTTCTAGATATTTCTGACTAAGAATTGGATAAAATATGCTATAAATTAAAAGATATATCTGCAAAATAGGGAAAAGACTGCATTCTATGTATTTAGAAATGAAGTTTGACAAAAAAAAGGTAAGAAGTCAATGGCCGTGTTCACCAGCACAAATCGATGACGAAAAAATCGATGGATCTAGTTCGATTGTTGAGGTGAACGAATGTGAAGTGCAATTATGATTGCTGATTTTGTGATTTTCATTGAAATCAAAACGATAGTTTTCACGCATACCATTTTTCCCTTAAATTACCTCAAAGCGTTCCATATAATTTTTTTGATGGATGATATTTGATGTTTTGGTGAACAAAGCCAATGTATAACAAATCAGACTTACTATCGACTTTCCGTTCTTCCACAAAACATCAGTCCTAAGCTTTGGATTGTAAGTGTTGAAATATACAACAAAAATCCAGCTAAGATTTTTTTTTCTATAGATTTTGGGAGCGCTCCCCATCAACAGAAAAATACGCCCAAATTTTGTTTGCGACCGTCTGTTTTACGCAGCGAGTTTTGGTCCCACACCTAGTAGTTCTGTGGGCGCCCTCTGTTCGCAAGCTCGTTGCGCATGATTTTGTTCTGGTCTTCGCTTCGGTAGCATGAAACCTAAAGCAAACCATCGCACTTAAATGGTAGAAATATTTCTTATTTTCCAGGGACCGTAACGATTATGAGTTCTATTATAAAAATATTCTTTTTCCTCCAAATAAAAATTATCTTTAATGATAAAATTTTTTCAACTCATAATGATAAGGTGTATAAGGGACAACTGCGTGCTGTTTGTATGTGAATTGCATACGATCCGCTGAAGTGTGTCATCTTCGAACAGCATCGTTTACGGACTACCAATATTCCAAGTTGTTGTAATTGATCTCTATTGATTTGTGTTGATACTTGATTGTAACTCTCCACCGACCCAAGCCAGCCAGATATAAAAATTTTCTAATGATTATTTCCGGAGTTTTATATAAAAAAATCAAAAAATAATCATTAACCATTGAGCAATAAAATAAAAATCAAAAAGATAAAACTCATTGCAGAATTGAATAGATTATCGAAAAATAATCATATGTTTTTATATTCCATTTTTTCATACGGGCCAAGTTAATGATTTTTTCGGATGATAAATTTACAAATACTCATTATTTTTGGTCCCTGTTATTTTCTCGTTGGAAAAATAGTAATTCTCTCTCAGTAGCAGCTTATAAAGCAATCTCTGTGAGCTTCTCTGATATTCTTCTGCATCTTTTTATATAGTAATGTCCCGCTATTCTGCCAGCAGTAAAGTATTCCACTATCTAAAGCATTGTAGACTTTCTTTTAGTAAATATTCGGCCAGGAACCTAGAAATCCTCCTATTAATCCATGTTTATCTGACATGTTCGATTTTCACTTAAATCAAATCGAATGTGTGGTACATGATGCCTCTTCTTAATAATCCGTATCAAACCAAAAATGTTCAATTACTTTGAATACTAAGGAATCAACATCTAGGGTTTGGCCGACAAATTTTGGCCGGAATAAGCTTGTATATCTTCTTTTTGAAAAGAAATGCAGTAGCGATAGACCCGTCTCCAAATATGCAATCCTGTTCTCTGTGTTTTGTGTGTTTTTTCCTTTATTGTGGCATTAAACAATTTGTACTTTTTCAATAACACCTTCATTTTTGACTTGCGATCTTTAAGGGCCGATTTCTGTTCTTCCAGATAGCTGCTATGGTCAGATAAGTTACACTTTACTTCTGCTATTTGTAAGTTTATGTGACATATAGCTCTATGTAGAAGATGAGAAATCGTCCCTAATTAGTATTTATTACTACTTTAGAATTATTTAGTTTTTTCCAGATGAAAGTCGAATTAAGAGCTGTAAGGTTTGAATGACACTTTCACCGAACTTTTACGATTTCAAACCGGTTTTTGGGCAAAATTTGGAATCAAAATCGCTAAAATTTTTGCGAAACCTTAAATGGAAGCTTGGCTGTTTAACTTTTAAGAGACTATTGTTGTCGCAATTTTTCTTTAATGGACAAAAGTCGCTGTTGTGTATAATTTCAGCCTTTTCAAGTTCATTGTGCGGCGAATTAAAGCATACTTTGACTCTCTTTTGACCCTATAGACGAAAAATTGTGACTAAAATTGTCCCTACGAATTCAAATTGTCATTCTAGCCTAATGAATTTAGACCAGCGGTGCCCAAACACACACTATCAAGCTTTGGTTGTGAAGCAGCGAAACAAGTAAACGTCATTATCCCTCTAGTTCTGTCGGGGTCAATTGCGACAAATTCATCGACGCTGCATTGTTGAATTGGCGACAGTCCCTTCGTCGACGCCAAGTGTATGCAGACAGCGTCGACGGAGAGCAGCTGCGCAAGAGTCAGAACGGTTTGCGTTCTCAGTTTTGTAAGTGAGAGAGCGAGAGTGTGCAAACGAAAAGAATAGGAATGCAACGAATGGTAGCTAAAAAGTCGCTGTCAAAATACTATTGCAATTGTTATGCAATAATTGTTATATAATTGTTCTGTATGCAATTTTTCTGCATTTGTATTATAAATACAACGCGAGGTTTGCACTTATTCGAGAAGTAATTTATGTATTTAATTGTTAGTATATATTTAACCTTACTTAAGTCTTCTGAATATATTGAAAAGGGAATACAAGCGCCGTAATGAAAATTGTATAAGGAGAAAGCATTTTGTCTTCCTATCACACGTGATAGGCAAATGACGTTTTGGGCACCACTGATTTAGACGCCTAGATATACTGAATATAGATATTACTGAAAAAATCTGTATGATTTTTTATGATTTTTAACACATTTAGTTGCTGATTCATACAGATTTTTTCAGTAATATAATATTTTCTTTAAAAGAGACACTTTGTGTGATTCGGAAACAATCACAGGGATTGTATCTTCAGTCTGTTTAGAATGATTCCTTTCCTTGAAATAAGTACTCATCGATGAACCAGCGCGTGACACATTATGCATAGGGTGACAACGCTGAGACATCGATAAGCTTTTTTCACTATTTAAGTCAAGACAAAAATCGTTTTTGATTTTAGCCTAAAACTCGAGATAAATTTTAGTTTGCTACGATAGTTCACATATGGAAACAATTTCATACAAATAAGATGCCTTTCAAACGTATTCAGATTTCAAAGCTGTACAAAATTGTTTTTATTCACGTGGAATATCGTACCAACAAAAATTTTTCTTATCTGAGTATAGGCCTTTGGAAATATTCAGGCCTTTTCCCGTTTCGAAATCGATTGCTTGGAATTGATAAGAGCTGTGATTTCTAAGAGACGATTACAGAATTCGGGCGAATCCTTTTGTCATCAAGAGGGTCCAATGAAGGCAAATGGGGGTTTGAAGTTAAAAGCCAAAGAACACAGTCGGTTTTTGGAAGCGAGTACATTAAATAACTCCGATTCAGCATGATTTGAGCGAAATCGAAAACGGAAACAGGTCTGATAAGTTAGCATTATGAGGAAACCTTCGAGAGAAAAGTGATGACTCTTATTTTGTTTGATATGGGGTTATAAATAAATTTACTTTTTAAAGTCTTAATAATAATTCTTCTCGCTTTGCCCTAAATCTCAGTCTCAAACTAAAGCATTTAAAAATTAAAAAAATAGCCCAAAAAATCCCAAAAAAAGGTGGTTTACTTAAAGATAAAAAACTAGGACTACTTTATAACTTCTACAAGTGATCAACTAGCTGATGCTATAGATACCATTGCGCTCTCTTACCGTCTCACAGATGTTCATGTTACAGCAATTCTCTATCGTAATCTCACACTGCTCTGTTGTCAGTGGACGATTTGTCAGTGGTGTGTCACTGGACGAATTGGCGCGTGCCTGTTTTCGTACCACAAATGTCTTCTTAATGCGTGGCCGTTTGGGTTTGTACAGGCTACGCAAGCCGGTGACTATGACGGCGACCAGCAACAGACTGGATACAATGCCAACTACCAGGGTAATGATTAGATTGCCAGTCCAAAGATGTACATTTGTAATGGGACACTCATCCGACTGTTTGTACTGGGGTAAGTCCATGCCGTTCAATTGTGGACAGCTGCAAGAAGATGAGTTTAAATAACATTTGTATATGATTCGATTTTGGTACTACTTACACATCCTGGCAAGCCAAGGGCATGGAGATGTTGGTATCATGCTGGAATAGACGACAGTAGAGCGCACACAGCTCCGTGGAACTGTGCTCACAGCGTTCACCGTTAAAGTTCTCCGGGCAAAGACAATGCGTCTCATTCGTTTTCTTATCCAGCTCACATTTACCTCCATTTAGGCAATGTCCTATACATTTGCTGAATTCACAACGTTCCCCACTGAATTCTGGCTGACAATAGCACTTGGCATAGCCCGCTTCGGAGATTTCGCAAGTGCCATGGACACAATAGTTGTGACATTCACTAATCTCACAGCGTGCGCCCTTGTGACCCGGTGTACAGATGCACAGATCCCTGTCCGTTCGATATGTGCCACCGTTCAGGCAGTGCAATTGTGCTATCAGCTCATACTGGGGTCTCTCCGACTGTTTCTTCTGCTGGGATTGATCCAAAAGCTCTTTGACCTTGCGTACCACATGGGAGCAGCTAGCATCATTTTGTAAGCTCTGATAGAAACCAATGCGAGCCACTATGCCGAGAGCCTCTTCTGTTAGATTGGCCACTCGACGTAGGGCGGGAACTTCAGGTTGGGGCTCTGAATCAATTTCTGGCCAAATTTCGGTGGCATCTTCTACCTCGACCTCTTTGGGCGAATAGGTGGTGGTAGTTAATTTAATTTGTGGCACCTTCGGATGACTCCACACTGACTTGGTTGTTCTGTCTGTCCAGTAGATGGCATCTTTTGTCACGGCCAGATTTAAGGGCTCATGATTCTTATCACGCAAAACCACCTGAGGATCGGAGCCATCCAGACGTGCACTCATCACTGCGAAAAATATGCCACTCAGGTCATCGATCCAGTAGATACGTTGCGACAGCTGATCCACCACAATGCCCAAAGGTTGATGAATATTCTTGTTGATAATCACCTTCCGGTTTGTTCCATTCAGATCTATGCTCTCCACCGTGGAATTACGTCCATTTAAATTGGTCCAATAAAGTCTCCTACGGCATATATCCACAGCTACACCATTTGGGGTACCCTCTTCCTGGCTCAAATCTACCAAAACTTTGGGTATTTCTGTGTCCACAGTGTCTACCGAAGCAAAGAAGATTTTCTTATGCAGCGAATCCGACCAGAAGAGATTACGATTCAAGGGATCGTAGGCCAGACCAGTCACAGTTTCATTTCCATAACCCTGAATCCTATGCTCGGCTATGTGCGACTGAGAGAATGGAACTCTGCGCAAAGAGAAAATGCTGCCATTCTGACGTTGTCCACCATTAAAGTAGATTAATCCCTCTGCCTCGTCAAAGGTCAAGACCGAAAGTTCATCAAACTGATGGGCAGCTTCGGTAAGGACACTCCAATTCTCATCCAGAAAGAGAATTTTCGATTTTAATTTTATGGCGAAATCTGAAACAAAACAAAGAGGGTAAATTAGTGCTAGTTCTGCATTAGTCGGCAGTTATGAGTTGAGATAAGAAAGTGTGGACGACGCGTATTGATTAGAGTTGTGTATAGCTAAGCTCTGAGCTGAACCTTGATCGATGGGACTAATGTTTGGACTGAACTAGGTCTCAGGTGTCAAGTGCATCCTAATCCCTTTACGCCGTTCATACTCAATGGCACAGACACGTGTCTCAACTTTTAACAGCACTAAACAAAATAGAATACTCAACTCTGGGTATTGATAAATTCAAGTTAAGGCGGAAATAAAGCACAGTGAGTGAGGACAGGCCCCTACACGCTCTACGCCAAGTGATTTACCAAATTTGTTCTCCATTGCCCAATCAAGCTTTGCCATTTTCGTTTAAATTGCGTCTCATTCAATCAATTTAATGCATTTTTGTTTTATTTATGTTCAATCACGCGTTAATTTAAATTAATTGATTATTTAAAATACGAACGTCGCGACATTCGATTGATCCCTTCCTATTTTAATAAACTTTTTGTGATTGTCCCCGTGTATTGTTTACAAGTGTCTGGAAATTGATAACGCTGTACTTAAGGTGGCTTTAGGTGAAAGTTCTAGAAATTTTATTGAATTAGGTAAACAGAGAATTAATAAGGGAAATCCCTCGACGATGGGTCAAAAGTTGACTACAAATATGTAAGACTTATCGATAAGTAAATGCGCGTTACAATTTGCAGTTTTCGATTAGCAAATTGCTAGAATTTTGCGAAGAAGGGCTAAACTGCGAAATTTTTTTGTCTTCGTCTGTGTTGCATCTATTACATAACACAAAAAGATGGAAAGGAAAAAGTGGTTTAAGGATTGAAAGAGCTACCAACTGTTGGAAGGATCGTAAGCAAGCATAACCTCTGCCTGCGGTGTCAATGGCATTAACATTAATTTTGCAGCGACCTTGGCCGAAATTTTGCGAAAAGTCCCAATTTTTTATTTGGGAAACTGGATAAAATGATTTTGAATACAATTAGCTTTTTTAATAGTGTAATTTTAAACTTTTTCACCAAATGGTTTTTGAATGACAGCCGTTGAAAGTTGATTTTTCTTAAAATTGATGCAAAAAATAATAAATGCATAGTCGAGCCCGACTATAACATACTTTGTACCTGTGGTAGAAGCTGAATGCAGCGCTGCTGCTGCGCTCATCTCTAAGTTTCTGTTTCGCTCTCTCTCACGCTCTCTTTTTGTTGAATAAAATGCGTTTTGGTTGTGTTATGGTTGTTGGGGGAGGGGGTTTTAGGTTTTTTGGTCGTAATTTGAGAACCGCTCATTCGAACTTTATAATTTCTTCAGCAAATCGTTTACATAAAACAAAAAAAAAACTTACATTTTTTGGGTTTTTTTATACACTCACAATTCCCTTGCATGACTTATTATTTTCTTTGAATATTGCACCATAGTTGGAGGTATGCGCTTTTCCGCGGGTTTTCCTTTGGTTTTCATAGAATCATTTTCAGCGCGTCAAAGCCTTTACAAATGCATGAAATATATTTCAAACAACAAAAACAATACGAAATATAGAGAGAAAAACCCGATTTTTGTTTGAGTGTGGGACTGGTCGTTGCTACCCAGATCTGCCCCGATAGCGAAAAGCGTTTGGCCGTACGCATAAGCAATTTGTTGTTGCATTCAAGGTTGCCAAACTTGGTGTTTTACCAAAACTCTTTTGCTCTTTTGCTTATAATTGGCTTAAGCGAAAAAGTCCGAACATTATACCCCCCTAATGTAAATCTGGATATTTTTTTATCTATGTAAATCTGGATATTTTTTTCCCTGTCAACACTGAAAACTATCGAAATCACGGCATGCAACTCGCAAATAATCGGAACCTATGCTCAACGCTAATACTAGGAATACTGTATTTCACGCATGGTTTTTGAGCCGGTGGCGGATGCGAAAATTGTAGTAGTGAGATTAAGTTTAGCTAATTTATGAAAAAAATGGACAAGTAAGTAAACAGAGTTTAAGCACCAGCACAACATATGCCTTATAAGTTGATTATACGTTTAGGTTTTTACATAAAAAAAAAGAGAAACTTGCACTGAGTCTTCTTACACAGACGCTGAGACCACAAACACACTAGGGGAAAACAAAAAGGAACAATAATTTGCTTAGAGTTGCTGTATCCGCCCACCGCGAATTTCGGTCGGAGTGGCTTGATATTTTCGCTGGCTACGAAATAATGATGGACGGCAAATAATGCAGCGCTTTGATTTGGATATTAAATCTCTCATTATGATCACACCAGCCAACGTAATTTCTACCGAAGAAACCGATATAATGCCACTAATTAAAAGCTTTGAGTGTTTATGTGAATCGGATCCAGATGAAATTATTTTTCAATGGGCCATGTTAAAGTTAACTGAAGCTATGTTTTAAAAAGAAGAGGAGATATCTTTATTTTGGGAAGAAGTGGCAAAAGTAAAAAAGGGGTTTTGTAAGATTTGTCCCTTACACAGTTCTGCTGTGAGCGTGAAAATTTTTACCATCAGTTTGATAAAAACAAAATTGAGAAATAAACTTGAATTTCATTCAGTATCAAATATAATGCTATGCAAGGAACTCTGTACGAGAATAGAGCCAAATTATGTGTGGTCTGTCAAAGACTTGTAAATATAGGGAACTTTAGCATCTCAGAATGTGATTTATATAATATCAGTATATTGAATATTGACTGTTTTGTTTTCATAATGTTAAGAAGTAAATAAATACATGAAAAAATTAAAAAAAAAAATTTTAAGTTTAAGAACACTTAAGAAATGAGAAGATTGTGCTATTTTACCTTATTGTCAAAGAGATATTTTGAAATTATAACATAAAGAAGGAAAAAAATTGTTGGCTCTTTTTTATAAAAATGGTTCTTTTTAACTCTTTTTTTGGCGCATTTTTTGCTCATTTTTTTTTTTTTTCAAGTGGCAACGGTGGTTGCAGGTCTGAACGCGGCAACAACAAAACGCAGAGCATGCATATGTTTTTGTTTTTGCTTTATGAAGGCTTAGTGGCGTGCGCTAAACCTATAGATATAGAGCAATCTATTCCTTTGCGTAACACAACAACACTTGCGTGTTTTACGGATATTTTTTTTTTTTTAATATTATATGGGCATTTCCAAAAAAAGGTCCACCTGGGCCAAAAAAATTAAATTGTTTAAAAACACTATATTTGATCGAATTTTCATAGGGAAACAATCAAATTAAACTAATGTAAGCTAATCTCACATTTACTGATAACCCAATTGGATATATTCGGTTTCACGGCCGTGCTAGCGCGATTTTACTCATTTTGACATTAAATTTGCTTAATTTTTTGGAAAAAAGTGACTACAGATTACATGTACTTTCGCTATCTAAAATCTTTCTGATGGTACAAAGGGCTATACAAGAATGCATAAGAAACCATGAGAAACTATGCCAATGCAATTAACTGTGAGTTTTTGCTTCGCATTATAGCAGAAACCACATAAATATGACGATGGAAAAAATGTCACGTTCGACATGTCACGTATCGACAGAGATAAATATTTTTTTTACTAAAAATGTACTCAAGATTTTTAAATCAAATAATATACATTTCAAAGAACTATTCATTCATAAGATATTAAAACTATTTGTGCTTAGTTATTGTGTTTGGTTTCGCTAAACTTTGTCTTTGTATAGCTGCTCGCGAAAACCACTTCTGTTTTTGTCACGTTCGAATAGCTTCCAATTTCGTCATTATTTTGGAAACCGAATTTCATTTGATATCCACTTTAACACTAATTAAAGTGCTTGCTGAGAGCTATAATTATACAGTAAAAAACGAATTAAAAATTCGATTTATTTTGACTTTTTTCATTTTCAATGTGTACGACGGTCACGGTTCGACAGAATGGAAATGCCCAATTCACAAGCCAACAATGTGCATTCTCTAAGATCAAAATCGGTAGCAATTCTCAAAACATTCTCCCCTTACAACGTATCTTAATCTAAAACGTATCTCTTTGATCATACAAATTCCCAACATTCATTGGAAAACTTATGTATGAAAAGCGTGTATAAATAAGCCAACTAAATCGTAACCTTGAAACATGCCTGCCAATACGCAAGCGAGCTGTGTGCAAAGTTCTGTGTGTTTGTGTGCGTCTGTGTGAAGAGATTTGATAAGACGCAAAAAAAAAAAACACTGAATATGTTGTCAATGTGGATTGTAAACAACAAAGCTGGTTCCCTGGCAGGCAGGCAGGCAGGTGCAGGCCTCCCCAATCAAACCTGTTGCCAAAATAACTCGCAGCAGGCGTGGCATTTATTTAATTAAATCACTTTATTCAGTTGATTATGATGGAAAGTGCTTCCTCCACCTGTGGGCAAACAAATACAACACGTGCAAACACAATCCTCTCGCATACAGCACGGAAATTAAACAAAAAGGAAAACAACTGGCGGAACCAAAGTTAACAACACAGTTCCGTCAACGCACAAGGCCAATGGAGAAAGGTTTGACTTTCATGAGCCACCAATTGATCAGGCAATCTGTCCATCAGTCATTTTTTATTATGGTCATTGGCCCTAGAGATTAATGCCAAATCTATTGTATTGTAGGTCACTGCTATAGTCGGTTAGGCAAAATGGCAAAAGACCACAACAGAAACAGACATAGGCTATAGGTATGTATGTATGTATGTATAACTGACTGTTAGTTGGCTAATTATCGACGATTGTAAAACAAAACAACAACAAAAAACGCAACTTGGTGCTAATATTTCCAACGCAGCTCACCTGGCTGGGTCTTTAAGCACTTTGCCTCATTTGACCTCCACGCTTCTGGCTTGAGGTCAACGGATTTTAACGATGCAGAAATTCAAATGCAAAAACATACATATATTTTGACTTGGAAATGTGTTTTTATTGGGTTTATTTTTATTGGATTCATTGAAGGAGTTGAACTCACAAGTTTGTGGGGAATCGAAGATTGAAACACTTTGACAAAAAAAAAACAAAGAAAATGGAAGAAATTGAAATGATTATTTATTCAACAGCCACATCCTGAATAAAAGAACGACTTACTTCACTTTCCAAACACTAACACTTTGCTACATATTTACATGGTGAAACGCACCTCAAAACAAAAAAATTTACCATATATTTTAATGTTTGCTTTATTTCAGTAAGTTCAGAAGCTAAAACTAATGAAATGATTGAATGAAAGCGTTTCAAACTTTGTACGCTAAATTTCTTTTAGAAAAGTTTTCGCCAAAACTAAAAACTAAGTCTGCAAACCGCTTAAAACTCAAAACAGGTGTTATGTATGGTTTTTGGGTCTAAAACTTAAATTCTTCTTAACGTAAATCGTAGTAGAAATTTGCTTGGGATGTCTGATGCAATGGATAAACAGTTCGAAACTTATTAAACCAAATGAATATAACAAATACAAAATAAGAAAAGGCAACACAAATAAAACAACAAAAAGCTGGTACTGAGATAACGAAAACATTTTTATGGCAAGACTTTTTGCATCATTTTCATAGCGGCCTTTGAGAATGTAGTGTGACCAGGTTTCCACACAAAAACCCACTGTAAAAACCGGGAAGCTTGAACAAATTTTAAATGGTGGCTACTATGAGGAAGGCATGGGTTTTGCCATAGTTTCTTTCATAGGGGTTATAATAATAAATTTTTATTTAAAACCAATAATGCAGATATTATGAACGTTACAGAAATTAAATTAAATTACTTAAGGTTTTAAATATTACTCGACTATGACTATAAGTCGTCAGTCTGAGAATTCGTTTCTATTTTTCGTTGATTCTGTATTTGGGGATCCCCTAGGTACCATCCAAAAGGTCTTAATACACCCTGCTTCCCCGCTCGTCGCGAGATACAGGATCGTTGGGACTTAGTGTCAGATTAGGGGCCCACAAAATTTTTAGAATTTAGAGTTTATTTGCATGTTATTATTATTTAAATTTAAAAAGATTCCCCCAAAATTCGTTTCCTATACTGAGTGGCCTGTTGCAAATACTTTACTAAACCCTACCAGTTAGTATTGCTCGCATCATTTAAAATATCTATGATCTGATTTGGTTGATTAAAATGTAGTGCTCTGTGTTCTCTTACTATAGGACATCTGCCCAGGAAATGGTTAGTGTCCTCTATTTCATTTGTCCGTCCTGTAATAAACCTATTTCCATTTAAAAATATCATGTCACTTCTTGCCTTAAAAACCCCTGATACTGCCCGAGTATCCACTTGTGCATATTTTTTGCCAACAGTATGGTCGAGCTCTTTATAGATTCTCTCATCGCTTCTAAGTTTTACTGAGCTCTTTATAGATTCTCCCTTCTCTTCTAAGTTTTTTGCTGCACGAGTTCCGCATGCCTGTCTTTCCTTAGATCCCCTATAAGCGCATTGCGGTTGGCATTTCATAGGTTCTCGTTGTTTCAGTCCCACTCTATGTTACGCAGTAAGCACAGTGCACTTAGCTCTTTTGCCCAGAAAATATTTTTCTCCAGCACCAGCTGAGAAAGGATTCGTGGCAGCCTATGACTGTCGTATATAAATAGAGTCTTGTATATTAGGGGTATTATACACCTTTAATGAGCACCGTTGTATTTTTGAATTTGTACTGAATCACTCTTGGGAGCGATTTTGCTTTCATTCTAAATATTTTTTCCCTTAAATCTACCTTAGATAACCCTGTGTTTGTAAGGAACAACGTGTGTATAAAAGAGCTACGTGTCAGGTAAGTCCTCATCCGTTTCAGCAACGTTAATGATATTTAATGTTATTACAACAGGAGACATGTTTATGGGTTAGGGTATGTCTGGTGAATATGAAATTTAACCCAATGTTTGGATCGTGATCGAGTCTCAAGTGTAAGTATGAACAGAGCATTTTCTGTAGCGCTGAAGGAGGAAGAGTTTGCTGGTGACACACAACTCCAAATTTGAGACATATTCATGAGATCACAGAGATTTACACTGGATTGAGCAAATGAGGAGCGTTAAAGGGGACTAGCTAAGTTCTTTTAGGGAGCTAGTCACAACAGGAGCAACAGCATCATCAAAAATGGTCGTAACGCAGCCAAATGCGCTATAAAACTAAAGCGGTCTTTAGAATTTCTTATTGGCAGCTCAGTTTTTTCGTAACAAATTTACTGTCAAACATGTTCAGTTTTGTCTATAATTTAACCATGAATCGGCTTACAATCGAACAACGCTTCCAAATCATTCAATTTTGCTATCAAAATTGCAAGAAATGCCAATGCATCCCGAAAATGTACAGTTTGGTGTTGATTATGAGCCGGTGGCATTATTGGACTATTCATTCCCACACGACCAAGCTCTTGTTTATATCTCTTGTGAGGGCTATTTTGGAGTTTGGTTCGTGTATTTGGAACCCTCAGTCACTGACCCTGTGTAAACGCATCGAATCTGCCCAGAAACATTTCATTTTGTTTGCTCTTCGCAACCTGGGTTGGGACCAACAGTTGAGACTTCCTCCTTATGCTTCCAGACTTATGCTTTAAGACTTACCTTCACTTGAGCATAGACGATCTATGTTAGGTATAGTTTTTCTAAACAAACTTATAAAGGTTAATATAGACGCTGAGTACTTACTCGGGCGCATACAATGTCCTGATACAAAACGAACTATCTTGAGGCTTCCTTCTAACTGTCCGTTTCCTATTCTATGTGGAATTACAATAGTATCTTTCCTCTTCTCAGTGGTAACCTTTCCGTCGAAAGCTGTCTTTTATTCTTCACACTCTTGCACTTGCATAGCCCCTAGTATTGTTTGAAATGCCTTCCGATTATTAATGCTTCGAGCAGGGGCGTAGCTGGTCATAGTTACCCAGCTCGGAAGGCGTTTTCTTTATCTGCTCTTACTTATCCCATTATTTTGTTTACATCATATATTTTTACAAGCTGAAAATAAAATAATAATAATTAAATAAAATAAATTCACGTTACTGTGATTGGAGAGCTCTATGTGCGATGATTACAACTTTTTTTTGGTTTTTTGTCAAACTTTTTGTATCTTGGCTTAAGGTCGGTGGAGAGTTACAATTCAATTTAATCAACACAAATCAACAGAGATTAATTACAACAACTTGGAATAGCAATTGGTATGTCCGTACAACGATCG
Organism: Lordiphosa stackelbergi; assembly: GCA_018904235.1. Taxonomy (NCBI): domain Eukaryota; kingdom Metazoa; phylum Arthropoda; class Insecta; order Diptera; family Drosophilidae; genus Lordiphosa; species Lordiphosa stackelbergi. The sequence continues at coordinate 17,721 of JAEIFU010000079.1, forward strand.
CTGTTTCAAAGATAACCACATCTTATCATCAGCGGACTCTGTATTGCATATTCACATTCAAACAGCCACACAGTTGTCCATTATATAACAATCTATCGCCGAATAACGCATTGGGGACTCCAATGTGCTAAGCGTCGAGATCAGTTTTCAGCCTGGAATTCTGCTATGGTTTTTGAACGTGTTGCTTTTTGCTATCCAATTATTGTTGTAATTAATTTCTTTTTGCTTATGAGCTCTGCAAGGTTGCTTACATTGAATTGCAACTCTCCACCGACCTCGTAAGCCAGATACAAAAAGTTTGATTACAAACTTTTTGTCCAAAATGGAAGAACTGGACTTGTCTGACATGTGGGTTCAACAACACGGTTCCACATGCCACACAGCATGCGAAACAATGGCCCAATTGAGAGACAAGTGAAGTTCGGTGAATAGTTTAATTCACGTTTGGGGCCGGTCCATATTGCCCACCTAGATCGTGCGATATAAGGCTTTTAGACTATTTTTTGTGGAGCTATGTTAATGCACATATCTATAGCGAAAACTCCGCAACAGTTGACGCATTGGAAGCCAATATTATAAATTTCTTTCGGTAGATACCGATATGTTTGAGAGAGTATGCCAAAATTGGACTCAGCGTATGATCCATTTGAGGGTCATCCGCGTTCAACATTTACATGAAACCATCTTTAAACGGTAAATTATATAGATCGTTCTATTGATTCAAGATATCATACATTTTTCTGAAGTTTTTTGTATTTTTTTAATCGAATCCGAAGGCTTCTAAAAAATCACCCTCTATAATGGGCTGTGCAGACTGAGATTGAGACTGAGATTTTAGGGTTGTTTTATGGAAATGACATGAGAGCAATACTCAAAAGTTTTCTCCGCAACAGGTGTTACAGGTGTCGTCTAGCATCAAAGTGGCTTTTATTAGTCAAATATTTTCAAGATTGATTAGAGTTACAGATCGTTTGAGATAACCACATTATCTCTATTGCCGTTGGGACTCATACAAAAATAAAGACTTGAGAATTATATCAGAAAAAAAGCATTAAAAGTACTCAGGTTTCATCTAGCTAAAGAGATTTAAATGAATTTGAGTAATTTGGAGTCTTTGATACTTTGAAAGAAAGCTGCAAAGGCACTTAGGCTCTAACTAGCTAAAGAAATTTGAAGGAATTTGAGAAGGCTTCTCTAAATTTGACACAAATCCCAACTGTTGTAGTATAACCAAATTCAATTCAACGCCGTCTTACGAATTTCCTATTTATAAAACCGCTCTACAAATTGGTTACCAATCATCAATCAAATTGAACTTGAATTTTTAACCGGGCTGCCCATGACTCATGGAGTACTTAGCACTAGGCGTCAGTGAACTGTTTACTATTATCTAATACGTAAAAGGTGGTAAATACCTGTGGAATAATTTAATTTAATTTTCCACACACGTGCACCACTGGTTGAATGGATAAATCGAGTTAGACAAGTTTTTCTATAGTAATTTTCATAATTTATAATCAAGTGTGGGGGAAAAGATTAGAAATGTGTTGAAACTTTAATTTATGAAATTCTTTGCTTATCTGAATTAAATGAATTGAAATTCCCGGGGAAACGTATCTGATTGCCATTTAGGAATTCCAGTGGTTAAGAAGTTTTGAAAGCCGAGCGTTGGTATAAATGATATTTTTTTGTTGTTTCGAGTTTAACTGAAAGAAGAGACCAAACCAAAACAAACCGGCAAATGTGGTGGCATACGTGACAAAATGCTAGACGCCTATGGCTGCCTTCTGGTGGCAAACATCTAAACAAATTAAGTAATAAAAATGCTTAATGTTTTTTTTTTTTCAACTCTTTTTTTTTTTTAGCTTATTTAATTGTTTTTATTAAATTTGCCAAATTCTGGCTTGGTATTAGTCATTGACCTCTTTGGCTCACAAGAGCGCCCTTTTGCTGTAACTGTAATTCAAATGTTTGACAAGTTGTTGCAACATTCGGCAAAGCGTGTTACAAGTCATTGCACTGCTACGCATTTTAGGCGCACTATTTTTAGTCGGTCAATTTATTTATTAATGGTTTTTTGTGATTTTTTCCTCGAATTTGCCTTTTGTGAATGCTTGGCCCAGCATACAAGATGTGGATTTATTGCGCTGCAGTTTGTGGTATTTGCATAAACTTAGCTTCGCCGTTGTTTTTGGGGTTTGAACGTTAATGATTGAAGCGTTGCTTGAAGTGGTTTTATGTCGTTTAACAGGAAGCAATGTTGCGAATTTGTTTATTTTTATGGAGCAATGAGCAAGTTAACTGAGGAGAATTTTGAAGGGCAGAACTACAAAAAGTTGAAAGTTAAAAAAAATGTTATTTATTTTAAAATGAAAAAAATCTTTTAGTTGCAGCTCATAGTTATTTCTAGAGGCGGAAGGCAAAATGAAATTATTCGAACTATCTGTCTCATATATGGGCATTTCCACAGAAAAGTCCACCGAGATTGAAAAAATATTTTTTTTTTTAAATGATTTTTTCTTAACGTAAACATTAAAAATTCAAAATAAATTCTAAAATGTATGCCACAGCTTTTCTGATTCTTTACTATAAGAAAATTGGGCTCAATACCGAAGTATAGTGTCCATTTCAACTGTCGCGTTCTTCATAATATTAAAGCTTATAACAAGAAAAACTAATGTATACAAATTAATTTGATTGCACTCAATAAAAAGCTGCATTATTCCCCTTTAATTAAAATTTTACTACTCAAATTTGTATTTAACTTTCTTTGCAGAGTTATTAATTTTTTAGATGCAGTCGAAAACGACTTCTATATTTGTTGCGTGATAAATCCAATGATTTTTAAAGTACGTTTTTTTGCTAATCAAATCAGTTGAACCGTCGTTTTACCTTATTAAATTTACCCTACAAAAATAAGTAAAAACAAAATCAAAAATTTTTTTGGTTCTCTATATTTCTCTATAAATGTTTGCGTTATAAGGAGTGTCGCGTAACTGTGGAAAATGTCCATAGGCATGGGTAGCTTTTATTTTAAATGGTTTCAAAAGAAAAGGAAATTTAAGGCAAATTATAGGACCATTATTTAAAGCACTTTAGACTATTTATTACAGCACTTTATGACAATAAGGGAGTTGGTTAATAGAAGGTATAGATCCAGACCTAAGCTATTATGAATGTTGGATCAAATGGACGCATAAACTCTGGAGCAAACACTATAGCCGCACATTGTTTTCAGTGTACGCATAGGAACATTACAGCTAAGAAAATCATTGCGATTACCGTTTGAAAGGGAAGTAAATAAGAGAAAATAAGTGACAAATCTTCAACACTCTCAGTGCAAAAATTAACCGTTATGTTTCATTTTCGATTTGTGAGAGGTGCATCACTATTGCCGCACTTCACTAAAATTAAATAAACTATGGAAAAATGTTAACTAATTAATTTACCCAGACTAGCAACCCTCACTTGACAAAAATTCCATCGAAAAACCGAAGCTAATTTACGTTTATTCACTTTGATAAAGAGTGTAGAACTCCTTTGCGCTAATTAACTCTAGATCCTATTCGGCATAATGTCTACGAAGGTTTTTAAATCACTAATTGAGTGTTCCCATGCCTTAATTTTCCCAATTTGAGCTCCTTAGTATTGTACTCCTTGGGTTGTACTTAGTATTCGGCACAGCAACGTGCCACAGGTTTCCATGGGATCCAAGTCCGGGCAGGGGGCCCACAGGGCACCTCCAAAAACTGAACATTATTGCCTTGTGTTGCGTGCATTAGTGCGTTGTTCTTTTAGAAAATGAAATATTAACGCATTCTACCCGCGAAGAGAAGGCCATAAATTCATGCAAAAATGTACACGTACTCTCTGGACTTCATTAGAGTGCTTGGAAATGCCAACCTCCTAGCATCCACACTGCAGAACCTGAAAAGCCCAAACCATCAACGATTCCTCCAAAATTTATTTTAGAAACGTACAGGTGTCCCTTCCTCAAATCCCCCAATAGTCCGAAAACCCATCAGGAAAGTCCAAATTAAGCTTTTTCTCATCCAGAAAAAATGACGGGAAAGATGAATTGTAGTATTTGCATTGTTCTATAAAAAACTTTTTACTTTTTTGTCCAGTCAGCCCTGCCATTCTTAGCGAATTTCCTCCTGTCTTCACGGCGGTCAAGTAACCTGGTGCCACCTTCAATTTGTGTCGCACTATGTTTTTAGATTTCAAAGACCGCGCCTCGGTTCAGCGGGTCACTTTTCGGACACACCTCCACACTAACTATGGAGCGGTGGTCTTTAATGACATTTGCTACGCACTCAGTAATCTGGCTCTGGTCACACTGATTTATCTTCGGATTACGTCGTCAGATTTTTTCCACAGTTCTTTTTTTTTTCTAAAAAATTTTTGCACAACTTGATCGGATCGATAAATTTTTCAGACAATTTCACGAAATAAGCAATTCTCACTTTTAGCGCCAAAATTTGGCCTTTCTCGACATCTGACAGCACTGGCCCACTCGGCATATTTACAAACTTTATTACAAATATTTACTCAACCAAGTGTACGCAAAAATCGTCGCCAGCAAACACAGAGTTAGAACACCTGGTGCGGCTGATAATCGTATAATTTCTTAATTGAGAGTGCTGATGTTTGTCACATATTTATACTCACTTTTAACGCTCTTTTCCCAAACGGTAATCGCCACCTTTTTCTAGCGCTATCTGTTTCGTAAGTGTACACTGAAAAACAAGGAACGGCTATAGTGTTGTACCAGAATTTACCTACTACTTATTTACTTACCACTACTTCACCCCGTTCACAGTTGCCAACTATTAAATCACGATTATCCCAGGCCAAACTAATTATAAGATTTGTAAATTTCGAGATTATTTGGACTGACGGGCTTACGCCATGGTTTAGCCGCTGACAATTTTTGATAAAATCTAAACTCATTCGTGGGTGTCACAGAAATCACTAGAGATTTTGGCCTCGCTGGGTTCAACAATACGCCAGAGACTCCGTCGATAACCAGAATTTCGCCAATGCTAATGGTTCATCTCCACAAATCTCGAAGCAGGGTGGCCCTTTTCGCAAAAAAAAAAATTTACATACTAATTATACACTATAATAATTATGGAATTAATTTGATGTTTAAATGAAATATGTTGATGGTGTAATATATTTGGCATTTTATTTTAACTCAAATTGATGCATCCTAAGAAAATAATGATGCTTACATTTCACAACTAATTTTTGTTTATCACAACTGTTTGGGTGGTAAAAGGCAAACTGGCTATGCAGCCTCAACGGGGCCGGCTTTTCAAGTTTCTCTCAATCTCTTTGGCGTGTGTGCTTTAAATTTTTCGTAACAAGAGAAAGGGACCTACAGCTTAATTGGATCTGAACGGCAAAGCTTGAGAAATTGCTTTTCATGGCTAGTTACTACACAGTTCATGCCACTAAGCTGGTGAAGGTGGATCAAGGTGTAAAAGCTTAGTTTCTGAAGAAAAAAAAATCTTTATTAGATGTTCAGAGTAGTGGATCGAACCTTAACGACCTCCCGCTCATAGTCCAGCACACTAACCACTGGGCCACAGACGGCCAGTTTAAATGGTAAATTTAGCTAAATCTCCCAACAAAATGAAACCAACCGAAAGAGATTTCTATGATAGCGAGAATTGGGTTTTGAGTTGAAAATAGGTTGGAAGAGATTTCCGTGACTTCTCCGATTATAACATTTTACAAATTTTCGCGATTTTTTTCGATCGATTGTCTTTTGTCATATGACTCATAAGACCTAAGATTATTATACAGTTTTAATAGTCGGGTAAACATAGGAGGAGTAGAATTAACGGTCCAACAGTAAATAGGAGTTGTAGATCAAACGGTTAAACAAATCGCGATATTTCAAAAATTTATATAGGACCAAAGATTATTATGTAGACCAAAAACCGTGAAATTTTAAAAAATTTTATTTGAGTATTTACAAAAGATTAAACAGTCCAAAATATCGCGAAGTTTGGAAATGCCAATGTAGACGGTAACAGGGAGGTGTAGATCAAACAATCAAACAGCAAAAAATCAATTAAACAAAAAATAAATGGCAAAATTTGAAAATTTTCTTTTAATAAAATATAAAAAAATAAAAATAAATTCTATAAAATTGTATAATGTATAATGAGTTCAGATTAATACAAAGATTTTATAGGTTTAATAAAAATAGAAATTTGCAAATATTCATATATAAGTTAATAGACAAATTGCAAATTTTATGAGCTTAGATTATTATAAACGAATGGTAAAGATGGAAACGTCAATACTTCTGTAAATTTTACATAGATGAAGATTTGATAGATGCATTATCAAGTAAGCTTCGACATCTTCGTTTGAGTCTAAAATTCTAAATCTTCAGGTACTTGTTAGCAAGTAATATATCAAAATCTCTGTGTCACGGTGTTTGTTCTCGGACTCTGATTTATATGAAATTTCTAGTCAGCATAGATATACAATTGGTGAAGATTTAATAGTTAAATGAAAATGCTGAAATTTTCAAAATTTTATAATGAGTTTAGATTGTTATGAAGATGACACAATATTCAATCCAAAAAGTACCCAAATTTTTATTATTGTCAAAGAGGTTAATTAGATGGGTAATATACGTGTAAATAGAAGGGTAAGAAGGAAGTGTAGGATGAAACGGTCCACATGTATTTCATATGGTAGTAGAAGTAGAAGATTTATTTTCAAGTTGTTCGCTTGCCATATGACGTTTGCGTTTCTATATAATATTACTAATAGCAACTACAATATTGTTAATAACCTCCGTGAATATTTTGAAAAACCCCTCTGTGACAATTTTGACAATATTTAGGGGCAGCAGAGAGATAACCGCAAGACCTTTCTCTGAAGTATTTGTATCGTAGTTCTCCCACAATAGTGCATTCTGAGAGGAAATGGAAGGCATCCTCCCTGGCAGTCATGTTGTTTCGTCGCTTATATGGGGTCTATAATTAATAAGTAGCAGCAGCTCGGATCTCGCTTGAAATATTTCTTTTATTGCAATCACCGAAATATAAAGGTTGTCATAAAGAGAGATTTGCCAAATTCATATATTTTAGTGTAGATTGTCATGAAGTCAGTTGAATAGACGGGTAATGGGCCAACAAAATCTGAAAATTTTATAGAGTTTTGATTATCATGAAGACGGCTAAATAGACGGTTGCTAACGATCAGAAGTTCTGAAAATATGAGCTTAGATTATCATGAACACGGGTGAACGTTGCAAAATTTTTAAAATCTTAAATTGGAATAAAATTAGATTTAATAGATATCACTTGTTATGTTTTGTGTTAATGTTTTTGCTTTTTATTTTCAAAGTCCACTCTTGCAGCTATTTCAAACCACATTCCCCAACAATTCCAACTCTTCAATTAAATTGTACATATATATCTCAATTCAGCTTACTTAAACTTTAATCACAAAACAAGTTATGCAAACTTTAGGCATTCTTTTCAGACCACATTAATGCGCCAATTTTTGGTTAAGTTAAAAACTTGCTGCAGACACAAAAAACTTTCCATTACTTTTGGCCCCTGAGCATTGAACTCTATGGCAAAACATTGAAAAACAAAAAACAAAAACGAAAAAGAAAATAAATTATTAAAAAAATATGTCCAACATGTGTGGGTGGTGGTGGGTTCTTTCAACACCACAAAAAAACTCTGCTTCTTTAGCTTTACATTTTGCAAAAAAACACCTACATTCAGACTCGTCTGTGTCTAGTCTAGTTTTATTTTTAAAAGTTTACGATGGCAACTAGACGAACTGAAAAATATTTGATGGCCGTAAATGCTAATTTAGGTAATTTATGACATGCAACTCAATTTACCGCTGGTTGCATAATTTAACCATTTTAGTTGTCTTATTTGTTGTTATCAGTTGACATTTGATCTGGCTGGGCAACAGGTTTCCACAGATAACAAATAAATTATTGACCAGAAATACAATCTTCATTTTGTTGTGTGTAAACAAGTTTGTTGTTTGCTGTTCATGGCCTGTCAATTGGCCGTCTTGACTGTCCACTGATAAAAACGTCAAAATGTTACACCTCGGGAGCCATCTCGATGGCAATCTCTACACGGATTTTCACATCTCCTTTGGGAAGAATTGCTGGCTGCCGTCTAAAGTTACTCCAAGGTCTTACTACTGGCCTTTGAAGTTCATTCTTATCTTCAAACTTGTTTTTTGTTGGCTGAGGCAGGAAAGGCAGGAAGTTGGCGCTTTGCAAGTCCCAGAAGAAGTGCATCAGTAGCTGTAGAGTTAAGTGTAATCAAAGGAAGACAGCAAAGAATTTGTTTATCTAGATGGGAAGAATGAGATGAGTTGTCTGAATTATCTGTGATTAAGGGATTAGAACGTGGAAGTTATGGCATATTAAAAGGTTAAGCCTTCAAGCAGCCGTCATCTTAAACAGCTACCGGTGTCAGCTGTGAAGGGTGGGACAATACTGAGGTTCGTGCTCCATCGAGAGGGTAGACAATTTGCTGTAAGAAATTTTGCCAGTTGGGCTATAAAAATGTAAAAATTTACGGTTCTTGAACTTAAATACAACCTAAGATGGGGGGGAGAAAATGATACGTTTATTAGAGCAGAATGATCCGGGGAAAATTAGCTAGCATCTATAAAGATTCGTCCTATCCTATCATCATAGAGCCAAATAAATAATTTAAATAATTTAAAATTTAATTTGAATTTAAATTAGCAGACTTTGCTGTTGTCTTTTAAATTGCACATTGGCTTATTTTACTTTTCTTTGCCAACGTAATTTAGAAAAACGCATATACGAATATTTTAACTGTTTTAAATATTGAGATATACAAAGTTTTCGACTAAAAATGGACTGATTTTTGGGTTTATTAATTTTCGGTTAGTCTATTTTAACAGATTGATGGATCTTTTGCCACAATTTCTTGAAATTTTAATCACAACAAGCCTTTAAAATGTCAGTTATTTTTTTATACCCTGTACCCAAATTGAAAAGGGGTGCAAAAGTGTGTAACAGGGATAAGGAACCATCTCCGACCCTATAAAGTATATATATTCTTGATCAGCATCAACAGCCGAGTCGATTTAGCCATGTCCGTCTGTCCGTCTGTCCGTCCGTCTGTCTGTATGAATGCGTCGATCTCAGAGATGGTAAAAGATAGAGGTTTGACATGTATGGGACAAATGCTTCTTTTTATCTGTACGCTGATCAAGTTTGTTTCTCCAAATTTTGGCCACGCCCCCTCCCGCCCCCATTGCAGTTCTGAAAACCTTATCGGATGAACGGTTCAGTTAGTATGAGCAAAAAAAGTGAACCAAGCCCCCCCCTCCTACCACCCCACCCACCCCAAAAATTTGTGTACTTCTTCGGATGGTCACTCCCTAAGGAAAGCAAGAGCACTGCTAAACATGTTTTTCATGAGTAACGGGTTTATCGAAGCCGCATAGAGCCGGCTTTAACTTACGCCCGTTGTCATTTGTACATAGGGGTATATTGAAGTCGGGCTACTCACTTCAACGGTTTTACTTGTTTTTTTTAACGTTTATGTGCCATCGAAAATGTCCATACACAATATCAGTGTTCTCTTGACCAGTTGAAGAAGAACACATGAACAATTTTTCTTCACTCACCATGAACAACCCAACTCTAATTATTATAATAAATCGTCAGGGCCAGTAAAACCACTTTTAGTTTCAGTGCTTCTTCCACTTTCTTTTACTCTACAGCAGTGTTGCCCAAATGCCAAAAGCCTATCCCAAGGGGGTAAGAACTCATAATTGTGCCAACATCGCAGCCGACACATTCATATAGAGAGGGAATACGTGTGTTCTATCAATAGCACGCCTCGACGGCTAGCTCTCTCACGACGCGTGCTTTCGTCTTTTCTCTCTCACGAGGCATTTGTTCCTTTGCTTGTTACGCATGTTTGAAGTCATGACGTTTACTGCATGTCCATTACGCACACAAGCGTAAAGCTTGATAATGCGAGTTTGGACACCTAAAATATAATAATAATAAAATATTTTAAATGTTGCTATGATATTCCGCTAAAAAGATTTAATGAATTAACACTTAAACAAAAATGAATAATTTTTAGAGTTTAAAATTCGAAACTCATCTCAGAAAAAACAAAAATGTGAAAATTGGCCGATTTGATAGGATTTTGAACCAAGCTTACGCTCGAAATATCCAACAAAAAGTTTCATTAAATGTTGCTATGGTATTCCCCTAAAGGATTTAAAAAGAATTAACACTTAAACAAAAATTTACAATTTTTAGAGATTAAATTCGAAACTCATCTCAAAAAAATTTTTTGTTTTTAAAAATTGGCCCATTTTATATGATTCTCACCCAAGTCTATGCTCGAAATATCTTTTTTTTCCTTAAAGGATTTAAGGAGAAACCACTTAAATTTTCTTTAAGTTTTTGATTTTTTCGCCCGCAAAAGCAAAAATCAGAATCTCATTTATACTAAAAATTTTGAAAAAATTTGGAAAAATTGACCCTTTGATATAAATCTGCCAAGTTTACGCTCAAAATAAACAAAACGAAAGGTAAGTTAAAGTCGGCTCAAACCGACTTCGATATACCCGTTACCCAAGAAAAACATGTTTATCAGTGTCCCCCCGCATTCCTTAGTGACCATCCAAAAAGTATGCAACATTTTTTTAGGGTAGAGGGGTTGTCTCTTTTTGCTCATAACTTGAGAACCGTTCATCCGATCTTTATCATTTTTTCCGGAACCAATATTTTTTAATAATAACTATCTCTAAGAAGAAACGAATCATCTATTTCTAAAACTGTAGAGAGATATAACTTTTTTCCAAATTTCTTGCCAAATTTGAAACAAACTTGATCTGTGCAGATAAAAGAAGCATTTGTCCCATACATGTCAAACCTCTATCTCTTACCATCTCTGAGATCTAGGTGATCATACAGACGGACGGACGGACGGACGGACAGACGCACAAGTCTATATCGACTCGGCTGTTGATGCTGATCAAGAATATATATACTTTATATGGTCGGAAAATGATTCCTTCTGCCCGTTACATACATTTGCATCGACTTTAGTATACCCTTTTTACTCTATGAATAACGGGTATAATTATATTTAAAATGTTGCTATGATATTCCCTAAAAGATATAAAAGAAATAACAAGTAAAATTGTTTTTAAATTTTAGAGATTTTAAATTCAAAACTCGTCCCCCTTCATTTTCCCATACATTTCAAATTTTGATTTTAAGGGCGAGCGCGTCCACTAAATGAAGACCGATCGTTGCCAAACTTTTTTTTTTCATATCTATTGGACCAAAATGAATCATTTTCCGCCCGGTATTTTTTGAAATCTATTTAAGGGCCAGCCTACTATGTATCTGTAGCGTTGATAAAAACCGAAATAAAATAAAAATTAAATTGTGGTAGGCACCTTCTTAAGAAAGTATGTTTAAAGACTTTACATGTGAAGATATACGTAATTAAATATAAAATATAAAATTTGTTTAATTTTAAAACAAAAAGAAAACATTTAAAGCTTTTTTTCAGCGTTTATTTATACAAAATGTTCAAAATCTACAAAGCGATCACAAAATGTTCATACGACAACCGCTTTTCACGGTTCATAAAAAAGCGGTATTACTCTACTTTTTGCCAACGAAGGGGCTTGATTTTGCTATTTAGAACGAATATTTTAACTGAAATTTTTTGATTGTGTTACATGTTTTATGATGCGTATTTAAATTATAATTCAAATTTGTATTATTCTCCGTAAATAAACATAAAATTTAAAGACACATAACTTGAACGGCGGTAGCAAGATAAATCTCCTAACAAAACACGGGCGGTTTAAAAGCAACGAAAATAAATTTTTGTGGCACCTAAGAATTGAAACACGGTTTGAAGATGTTTCTCATCTGATAGTCCTGCTTGCATAAATATATAGAGTCTATTTTGTAAAATTGCTACTTCTTGTTTCTTACCATCTCTGAGATTCACCGAACAGATGCCCATGGCTCTACCGCCCTGTTTGTGATGCTGATGAAAAAGTTATTCTGCTAAGACGTTTTCTTTCGCCAATTGGAAAAATTTGTGCGACTTTGTAATAACCTTTGTTTTTTGGTAGAATGTTTAAATTGGATGGAAAAAATTACCAAAATGTTCTTTCTGAAGTCATCGAAGCCTTTAATTAAAACAAAAATTTTTAGTGTCTCTTAAAGTAGACACTAAAAAATTTTGTTTTAATTTTCTTCTGTCAGTTTCAAATTTTCATTTTTATCCAAAGGAATCATAAACTGAAAAAAATATAAACAATAACTTATAACTTAACTTAACTTATTAAAATTTCGGGAAATTGCAATTTATGATTTATTTCAATTTTTCCAACGCAAAGTCAACGGACAAATTGCCCCAAGACAAATTGTATTCAACTTGACCAACTTTCCTCCATATTTTTTGCCAGTCTCTTTCGCTATCTGTGCCTGCTTCACCCTCTAATCTAATCATCTTGACAGTTGTAATCGAATACAGGCGGCAAGCAGGCAGTTCGACCGGCAGGCACGCATGCGCGCAGAGTTGCCATTCGAACTTCTTGCTGTTTTATCAGTGAAAAAAAAGAGAAGTGTTTGCTGATGCTATTAGCTGCTTAAGAGTCTGTTTTTTTTGGGGTAAACAAGTGGCTTGGAAATTTGATAGAGTTGCTTGTTGTCTGTCTAAATTCGAAAATAATAAAATCTGGTTAGATGGCGCCATGTCGTAATCAATTATACACCTGGCCACACCTTCGACACAAGTCGCCCGTCGGTAAATTCAATTGCATGCCTTTTATTGGTATTTTCATTATTTTTTTTGGTCATTGATCTTTGATGGGCGCAACATTTTCAACATCTTGCGGCTCACGCGACGTTTTTGGCATTTCGGTTTTTTTTTTGTATTGTTTTTCCTCCAAGTACTCGACCATAAATATATGTATATAAATATCGTTTGTCAGCTGTTTGGCTGCCGGGCGGTGTGTTGCGAAGGAAAAGGAGGTGTTAGTTCGTGGTTAGTTGACAGTTGGGAAAATTTATGATGCATAGACAAAGATATAATACCGAATAGAAACATCAACGGGTGGCTGAAAGTGACAGAAACACCGACGTTTGGGTGCGTAGATACAATTTACTAGCTGTACACGATTCATAAATTGCAAAGAGATTGTGAGGTGTGCGAAAAATAGTGTATAACTTTGCATGTGCTTGTCAAACTGTAAACCTTGAAACTATTTGAAACTACTCAAATGAGTTAATGCTTAATGCCTGTCTCTTGTTCCCTTTTTCAGACCTATCAAATCTTCTTTGTGATGCTAAAATCAGCCAACTCACCACGACCTGCTTCCTGGATATTGGAAAAGTCTCTAGATGGCTTAAACTATGAACCTTGGCAATATTTTGGTCTCAGCGATGCCGATTGCAAGCGTCGCTGGAATCTTTCGGGGCAAAATGGCAAATATGTTTTCCAGAATGACACCGAAGTCATTTGTTCCACGCAATTCTCCAAGCCCTTGCCCCTGGAAAACGGCGAGCTGCATGTCTCGCTGCTCAAGAATCGTCCTGGCGCTATGGAACAAACTCCAGAACTTTTACAATTCATAACGGCTCGCTATATGCGAATACGTTTGCAGGGTATGCACTCTACGGCCAATCTGGATAACAGTGTGGATTGGCTTTTAGATTCTCAGTCGCTGGAGAAGCGTAGTTTCTACTCGCTGAAGCAATTGAGGGTAAGTGCACGCCTCGATTGCCATGGACATGCCGAACGCACACAGGAGTTAGTGGAGACGCCCTGGATGCAGTGTCTGTGCCAGCATAATGCCTGTGGCATGCAGTGCGAGGAGTGTTGCCCTCTCTTCCAGGATCGTCCTTACCGTTTGGGTGGAGAGTGTGAGATATGTCAGTGCCAGGGTCACGCCGAGAGTTGCACCTATGATTCGTATTTGGATAAGGGCATTTGCCAGGGCTGTGGCAATCATACGGCCGGCAATGAGTGCGAATTCTGTGAGAGCGGTTACTTTAGGGAGTTGGGTGCCTCCCTCACAGAACCCTGCCAGCCCTGCTTTTGTAATCCGCAAAGATCAACGGGTAGCTGCTCGGCCGAGGGAGGAAATTGCCATTGTTTGGAGGGATTCCAGGGTAAGCAGTGTGAGGAATGTGCCCCTGGCTATTATGGTGATAATTGCAAACGCTGTGAGTGCGACGAGAGAGGTACCCTTTCCACAGACCAATTCTGTTCCAGCGAGTGTAAATGCAAAGCTTACGTGGAGGGTCTTACCTGTTCGGAATGTTCTTCCGGTTACTTTGATTTGAGTCAGGATAACCCTTTGGGCTGTACTCATTGCTGGTGTTCAGGCGTCTCTGAGTCGTGTCACAGTTTCAAGCTACAGACCTTGGCTTTTGAGACCCTAAATGATTGGAAGCTTACCGATATACAGAGACTACAGGCCATACCCATTCCCGTGGATGCCGAACAGAAACGTCTCATTTTTGTCAATGAATTGGATGAGGTGGAGGCCATCTATTGGCAGGCGCCATTGGGTTATCTGGGCAATCGTCTCACCAGCTATGGTGCAAGACTTCAACTTCAACTCTCCTGGGAGGTCATGCGTGGAGATACCTCTGGAAAACCCACCACCGGACCCAATGCCATACTTTGCGGCAAGAATGGTCTGAAGATAGCCTTTGCTGATGAATCGTTCGAAGGCATGAACGCTGATTTAAATATCATACTCTCCGAAGAGGGCTGGTATCATGTGCCGCCGGCCGTCAAGGATATCAAAACCCGCCTTAGACGTACCGAAGGAGGTGCCTATCATGGTGAGGCAGTTACCAGAGCACAGTTTCTTTCCGTATTGGTTTCACTGGACGCTTTGCTTATACGTGCCGCTTACCATACCGATCAAGTGGAAACTTCTTTGGCACGCGCTGTCATCTATACGGGTGGCATGGAATTGGGTGGACCGGCCTCGACGCGAGTGGAGCAGTGCCTATGCCCGGCCGGCTATACGGGTTTGTCGTGTGAGAGCTGCGCTTTTGGTTATAAACGAATCTATGAGAACTCAACGGATCATCAGCTGCTGGGCAAGTGTATACCGTGTCCCTGCAACGGACACTCGAATTCGTGTGATTTGCAAAGCGGCAACTGCGGCGATTGTATGCACAACACTTTTGGAGAACGGTGAGTGAAAACAAAACCAAACCGCAAAAAAAGTGGAAAAGTTTTTGCTGGAAGTCGAAATTTGAACATTTTTGTACTGTTTGTAGAATCTAGAAAAGTAAATAGCAGCCCTCGCATAATTCCGCTTAGCACTTCATTTTGTGTCTGCTTTCCATTGTTTCAAACCCATTTTTTTCCATTTAGTCAGTACGTCCACCTTTTTGTTTACATTCCACATTACATCTTCCACAATTCTAGTTAATACTACAACCATTGCCAACTCCCCTTTTGTAATGTTTGTGTCTTGACTAACTCACCACGCACACTGAGCTAATAAACAAAACCTATCATAGCAAAGACTTCAACCTTTTGCCAATCTCTGAATTCATATGGGCATTTCCATTCTGCCATTATTCCCGCAACGTCGCACAGTGTAAGATTTTGGCAATTTATGAGGACTTAATTCAATAGCAGTCGTATTTTCCAAGCTATCGACTTCAACTTTGGACTGAATGTTCAAATATTCCCCAAAGAAATTTCTGGACGAAAAGTTAAAGGTAGGCATGACACCTTAAAGGGCGTCAAATACGTAAAAACCAGAAAATTTTCGTTTTTTTACAAACATACAAACCTCCATAAAAAAAGAAAATCCTAAGTTTTCTCTCTCTCTCTCTCTCTCTCTCTTTGATGCATGCAATGCGGTTTGTTCGTGTGCGTGGGAGGCGTCTATATTACACTTTTTTTCTCATAACTTGAGAACCGCTCATCCGATCTGTATCATTTCTTCAGCAAAAAGATAGATATTACATACAAATTATCTATCTACAAAGCTTTGGAGATATGACGTTTTTTCGATATTGCGGGGGCGAGAGGGGCGGTGGCAATAGAAAATAACCTTGCTCTGCCTGCAAGTATAAGAAACATTTGTCCCGTACATGGCCAACCTCTATCTCTTACCATCTCTGAGATCTGTTTGTTCATACGGACGGACAGACGGACGGACAGACGGACAGACGGACGGACAGACGGACATGGCTATATCGACTCGCTGTTGATGCTGATCAAGAATATATGTACTTTATAGGTGAAATTTTCTTACATACTTTGCACAAACTTAATATACTCTATGTACCTTCGGTTAGTAAAAAAAAATAAAATTTTTTAAATTGATTACTTCTAGTAAATGCTCATGCTTTTGCTTGTAACTCAAAATTATTGGCCGAACAAATGAAAAAAATGACTGGGTTTTAAAGGTAATTCATTTATTGAAAGATAAAAGCTATTTTCATGGCTGCAGGCAATAAGTCCCCAATGAAATAGTCCCCAAACGATAAAATGAAATAAGGCAGCCTTTAAATTATGAAAAAGGCCCCACTAAAATGAAATAAGGCCCCAAAAAATAAATGAAAAAAGGCCCTAAATTTGGGGTGTTATTTCATATGAAATAAAATCCCAATTTAAGTTATGAAATAGCACCCCAATTTTTGTAAATATTTTTAAATTTGGATTTTTAGTAAGAATTAGTGAAATTTCGATACAAAAATTTATAGAAAAAAGAAAAAATGAAATAAGATCCCAAAAAATCATATTAAAAATTGGCGTCTTATTTCTTGATAAAAATGAAATAAGGCCCCAAAATTTGTTTTGGGGTCTTATTTCATTTCTTCTTTGGGGACTTATTTCACTTTGAAATTTTATTTAGGAAATAATGCCCCAAAAAAATAAAATAACACCCCAAATTTGAGAAAAATCGTTGTTTTTGTTTTCCATATAAATTTTTGGGGACTTATTTCATATTTGTTTTGGGCCTTATTTCTTGGGGCCTTATTTCGCAGCGCCGATTTTCATATTTTTCACAATTTTATTTAATTAAAAAAAAAAAACAACTCAATGTTGTAAAAATATTAGGCGAAATTATTTTTGCAAATTTAATCAGAATCTGAATTTAAATCACAACTTGCTTCACTAGATTGACCATTCGAAAACTCTCCGCGTGTTATTTCACTCATTGCTGAATGGAAGGTCTTTGGGCCAAATATGGGCAACATTTTATTTCTGATCCTGATTCAGAATTGTTTTTTTTGAAACAATGTATGTTTTGGTTGATTTGAATCTGATTGAATGTTGTTAGTTTTTTTCCACCAAAAACCAAATATTGTTAAAAATATATTAACATTTTGGCACTTATTTTCAAAAAATAATTAAAAATTTGTATGCCACTTATAAAGTCCCTTTATAGCGCTAAAAATCAATAATGCTCCAAGAATTATGGGAAAAATAAGTTCGACGGGCTCACAGTGACCACACGATCCAATTGAAATAATTCAACTGTTGCTCGATGTCCAATGCAATTTTGCTTCGCACCAGAACCGTTATCTTCTGAACAAAAATTTTTAGTTTTGTTTTGTGCTTGTTTCCGTTACATTTGAACATTTCTTAATTGACTTAAAAACTCATTGTCCTTAAAAAAAATTTTTTTTAAATAAATACCCCAAGATTGGCAAAATCTTACACTGTGCGTCGTACACATATTAAAAATGAAAAAAATAGTAAAAATAAAACGAGTTTTTAGTTCGTTTTTTACTTTATAATAAAGCTCTTAGCAAGCACTTTAATTAGTTTGATAGTGCATGGCAAGTGAAATTCGGATTCCAAAATAATGGCACAACTGAGTTCGAACGGACAAAACCAGAAGTTTTCGGGCGCAGCTATAAAAAATAAAGTCTAGCGAAACCTCAAAGCAATAACCAAGCCCAAATAGTTTAAATATCTTATGAATGAATAGTTCTTTGAAATGTATATTATTTGGTTTAAAATCTTGAGTACTTTTTTTTGTAAAAAAATATTTATCGCTGTCGATACGTGACATGTCGAACGTGACATTTTGTCCCATATATAAGTGTATAACCCATGCAACTTGAGGACAAGCAAGATTTAACTCGAATTACAACTACTTGAATGAAACAATCAAGTTGGAACAAAAGGCAAATATTTTTTAGTATTCAGTACTTCATTCTTTATTGAATTAACAAAAACATTTTTTTAAATAAACGTAGTCTTCTGTTAAAAATTTTTTCCAACGAGTTCTTCAAAAAGGGTATATTTTTATCATGCACTTTAAAGGTACAACGTGATTTCATCACTCTGAGTAAAACTCCGCGCAATGAAGCTTATATCTTGACATCATATATACGTTTTAAGTAGAAAAAAATGCTGTGGTGGGCGGTAAAGCACTAACTGATGAAGAAAAAAGCAAAATAATGGTTTTAAAGGAGTGAATTCTTACGTACAAGCAAATTGCTAAAAACAATTGACATAAGTTAAAGTGTTGTATGCAATTTTCTTAAAAACCCATCAAATTATGGAAATAATATGAAAGTCCGCACCAAAAACACATTTTTACGTACTGCAGAGTAGCGAATTGTTCAAAAAGCCTTTAAATTTATACTGTTCAGCTTCGAAAATATTTAAAATTAAATTAAACGCAAGTATCGATACGGTACGGAGAGTTATCCATAAAGCTGAATATCTAAGAAGATTAAAACTAAAAGAAAACCCACGACTTCATACCCAATGTAAATATACTCGTCAAGTTTTTCCTCGAAATTATAGGACTCAAAATAAGGAATGGTATACCGTGGAGTTTTCAGTTAAGAAAACGCTTCAACTTGTATGGAAATGATGGTTATTCCTATTATTTCCATGATACTCGATAAGAAGAACACTTTCTGTCCCATCACCATAGCCGAGAGAAGGGTGTTGTAGGTGTGCGGGACATGTCAAGTCATATAATTTTGAGCAAAAACTTGACGAGAATCTTTTACGTTGGGTATTTAGTGGTGGGTTTTTTTAGTTTTAATCTTCTTAGATATTCAGCTTTATGGATAACTCTCCGTACCGTATTGATACTTGCGGTTAATTGTAATTTGGAATGATTTTTTGAAGCTGAACTGTGTAAATATGAAGCTTTTGAAAAATTCGCTGTTAAGTAGGAAATGTTTTTTTTGCGGCCTTCCATGTTATTCCCATAATTTGATCGGTTTTCAAAAAATTGCATACAACACTACAGCTTATTCAAATTTTTTCAGCAATTTGCCTGTACGTAAGATTTCACTCCTTAAAAGCCATTATTTTGCCTTTTTCTTCATCAGTTTATTGTTTACCGCCCACCATACTACTTTTTCTATTTAAAACGGTTATATATTGACAAAATATAAGCTTCATTGCGCGGAGTTTTAGTCAGAATGATGAAATCACGTTTGTCCCTATTCAAGTGCACGATCAAAATATGCCATTTTTGAAGAGCTCGTTAAAAAAATTTTTTAACAGAAGACTAAGTTTATTTGAAAAAAATTTTTTGTTAATTCAATAAAGAATGAAGTACTGAATCCTAAAAAATATTTGTCTTTTCATTTAATTTGATTGTTTTTTGACTAGTTGTAAATTCTCGTTAAAATGCTAGTCCCTATTCAAGTGTATGGCAGTGTTTACTGTAAATCGTACACCTTTGCTTCTGTCTGGGGTAGTTTATTTTAAGGTTGAGAACCAACACTTTTTGATAATATGAAAGAGGGACAAAACAAATGTTCAGTTTTCCCACAAAATGCGTTTAAAAAGGATTAATCTGAGCTGTTGCTCTGCTAGCTCGCTTTATATGTTTAGTGTTTGTAAATCGCCAAACTATCAGCAGACTCTCACCTCAAACTATTGGCAAACTCACTTTTTGACAAGAGAGAAATGAAACACGAAAAATTTTAAATATTGTTGAATTATTTTATGACAACTAAAAGTGCGCCACTTATTTAATGGACGCATTCAGCTAACAAGTGGTTGTCTGATCCAGGATATTAATTAAGGTAATTATTTGGCCTACTTTCCGGGTGTTATTTTTGAAAAGGCCATTTATTTGCGACTCCAAAAAGTATGCAAAATGGAACATGTAGCTTTTAAGCTGATCACTGATCAAATATCACCGCTGAACGTGTCTATTTTTTTAAGAAAGAAAGTTGTATAAATAAATTTAAAACTATTCAAATTTCGCAGTTATGTAACCTTATTTTAAAATAAATGTAAATAAGAATTAGGTCAACATTCATTTCGAGAAAATCACTAAAAAAATTTGCTTCTTTTACAGCTGCGAGCGTTGCCAGCTGGGTTTCTATGGCAATCCCTTACAAGGCACTCCACATGATTGCAAACGTTGCGCTTGCCCACTTCTGGAGGACAGCAACAATTTCTCACCCAGCTGCCAACTGAAATCGTACAACTATATGGATCTGAATCCACAATTTGAGTTAATCGAACATGCAGAATACATTTGCACTCAATGCCCGGAAGGCTATACGGGAGATCATTGTCAGGTGTGCGACGATGGTTACTTTGGCAATCCCCTCGAGTTGGGCAGTAAGTGTTTACGTTGTGATTGCGCTGGAGGCCCCTGTAATGTCTCCACCGGAGCTTGCATCACCTGTGAAGGCAACACGGAGGGTTGGCATTGTGAACGCTGTAAATTGGGCTATTGGGGTGATCCGGCTGTGGGCTGTGTACCCTGTCATTGTCATGCCGAGGGCTCGGAAAGTGGTCTGTGTGACAGTACGGATGGTCAGTGTTTGTGTAAGCCACGTTTCGCTGGCCAGAAATGTAACGAATGCGATGTGGGTTATGCACATGTGGAATTGCTATGCCTGCCCTGCAATTGTGATGCACTGGGTGCTGCCATCTTGGATCGATGCGACCCACGAACGGGACAATGTGCCTGTAAAGTCGGTGTAATTGGATTCAAGTGCCATGAATGCCAGGATGGTTACTTTGGCATGAACGTAAATGCTGAACAATTGGAGGATTTGGCTGCTCTACGCCAGGCCGAGAATGATGCTGATTGGGAACTAATTGCAGATGATCAACTTGAAGGCAATCCGGTGGCCTGTGAGGGTGAGTACCACAACAAAAAAGTAATTAAAGTGGGCAGAACAAAGTGAATGCCTTTTAAATGTATGTGCACCTATGAAAAACAGATGTGTTGTGAGGGGAAACATAATTGAATTGGCGTTCCACTTTGAAATAAAAGTGAAGAGTCTTGTGGCCTCAATTTGTGATGCATTTTAAGGCATAAATCAGCGGAAACATCTGGAGTGGGAGGGCAATCGTTTTCAATTTTTTTTTAATTAAATGATCATTTCTCAAAAGTCAAAACTCATTCACAATGTAACACAATACGTTTGCTCCCTGCTTAGCTAGTTCTCCTTGAGTTTACTTTTTTCTATAATTTTTAACACCATTCACTGTAAACTGGACAATGGGCCAAAAATAGAGACAACTTCAACTCATCTTCTCAAATAACCAAAAAAAAAGTGGCAACCTGCAGCTTGTCGAGTCGTTGTACGTACTTGAAGAAGAACTCGGATTGCATAACCCACAACACAACAAATGATTTTACTTTGCCCTTTGTTTAGCGAGTGTTTTTTTTTTCTTGTTTTGTTTTCTAATTGTTTGTCTGTCATGCCTCAAGTAAACTGCCACTTTTGCTAAATGCAAAATGCATTTGTTAAATGTCTTGCGATTTTATGGACTTTAAGCATTAAAGAAGCCTTTTAGCTACTTTATCTTTTGTGGTAGTCTGTAATAAGTTATGGTAAAGAGGTTTTGTAATTGATTTTCTTAAGAATTTGGAAAGATTCATGAAGATCTGATGTCTTTAGAAGTTTCAGAATAATAAATTTCTTAGAATATGGGAATAAGTTTAATTTTTAAATTTAACGGTTTCTAAAAGTACACAAGCATTTAAGGAACAATATTAATTTAATTTGACTTAAGCCAGATTAGGAAAGGGAACACTACTGTTCTTTTGCTGTGAACTGAACTGAACCTAAACCTGTTTTATACCAAAATTATTCGTTCGGCTAACCTAAAAATAAGGCCATTTAAGTCATACATATCACACTTGCAATAAGGAAGGTGCCGAAACACAACTGCACACATTTAAATGAATATTTCTTCTAGAGTGACCTTCGATCACGCCATGCAATGTGCCTTTAGAAAGCTTGATCGATTCTGAAGAATTTAACTTGCACTATTTGCTTTCACTTTGGCAAGTCGGCAGAAATAGTGCGCACAGTTACTGTACTCAAAAGAAAGTTCTTAAGGTTCACTCAAAGACTTAAATAAAACTGGCCGGTGTACATAATGCAAAATAAGAATAATCAGTGCTTACCTTAATTAACTTTTTTTTGTATATTAATTATTTTTCAATTTTATTGTTACTTATCAAGGCAACTTACATTTAACTGAAGAAATATTAACAATGTAACTTATTCAAGATGTGAGATGTGTAGTTAAGTGAAGAGAAGTGAAGGGATCCCAAAAAAAATTTTTTGTTTGAGATGCAGTATCTGTATATGTATGTAGTGTCTTTGGTATAACATAAGTTTATGTTGGGTTGTGTGTTGTATTTATATATATTTTAGCAGGGAGATCAAAGATGTGTAACCCCTTTAGACGTCCAGGCCGGAGCTATTATACATATGAACTTTGACGTTCAATGCGAAGTACGTTCAAGTGGCCCATGCGACACCAAGCCGAGGCTTGTTGCGCTCAAACCCCAGGCAAAATAATAGCCCACCTCTCACCCAACCGACCATCTTGTAACCATAAACTTTGTTCCTTAACGACATTTTATTTCTGCTACTGAGCAGCCAGCCAAGTTTGGAAACTCCAACATAGAGAGACTTAGTTAACTGATTAATGTGTATATAAAAGACAACCTCTTGTCCAAATACACTCCAAAATCTTCATGTCCTGGATTATGCGGAAGCAATTCGTAGTATAACAATACGCCTAGACAAATATCGCGACACAGAGTATATGTAACATTTATATACTAGGCTTGGTTTAAGCCAATGTTCCAACGCTTACTTAACGCGATACTGCTGAATAATATCATTCTATTAATTTGTACCTTTGAGGAGTGAAAGAGAATTGACAATTTAAGTCAACCTTTTAGTCGGATTTACTTTAGGACCCCGACCACCCCCCGCCGGCTGATCGACCCCGATAGCGAAACCGACGCCCCTCATAAGTAAATATTGTTGAAATCAGTGTTTTACTATTTGCTTTTTCACCGGTACGACTTTGCTGCTGCGTTCTTACCATCCCCATCCCATCCACGCGTCACCTAATCACCATCCACTTCTTACACAACTCCCCCTTCACTGCTCAACTATCATACAACTACTAAGCCTACCACAGCATACTATTTTGTCCGACAACTACTTCTCAACCGATCCACCTACGCCCACCCACATCCTAGTCATCCGATCCGGCCGGTTCCCCACTTCCCACTTCCACTCACCAGACCAACGACCGGGCGACAGACGGACCGACCCATACAATTAGTTTAAAAACTTTCAATCCTACTTCCAGCCACGAATATTCTTTTCACCACCCACTTCCCTCCACTTCCCACCCACCTTCCACTCGACAAACCACGAACCAAACTTCCGACGCAGCGTCCCTCAATTCTTCCCACCCACCTTCCACAATCACTCCGGATCCCATACTCTAGGCTTCCACTACTATTTTAAAACGTTACTTTTCACACACTACAAAACCCCACCCCACTTAGCTGACACCTCATCTATTTTTCACCTTTAATCCCAGTGGGCAATCACAAATTATTTCATACTCTATTTCTACAAACCGAGTTTCAAGTTAATTGGGTGAAAAAAATTTTTTTACATGCAGAGTTTTTCAGGAATTTTCCGACCGTTGGGTCAAATTTTCCAACATTGGAAAATCACATCTCAATTTATTTCACATACTATACACACAAACCAAGTTTCAAGCCAATCAGGTGAAAAATATGTTTTTGCATGCAGAATTTTCCGGCCATTTTCCTCGTGGGCGGATTTTCCAAAATCGGGGAAACACGTGTCGAATTATTTTGCGTACTATGCTTGCAAACCAAGTTTTAAGTCAATCGGATGAAACATAAATTTTACCATACAAACTTTTCCGACGCTTTTTTTACACAGTTATTGTTGAACTT
This sequence comes from Lordiphosa stackelbergi, assembly GCA_018904235.1. NCBI lineage: Eukaryota > Metazoa > Arthropoda > Insecta > Diptera > Drosophilidae > Lordiphosa > Lordiphosa stackelbergi. The sequence goes on from JAEIFU010000079.1 coordinate 41,997, forward strand.
TCAAATAGATATTTGAAAATGAATTTGAATCTGATCGGATAATAAACAAAAAAGTTTTATACAACAGTTTTCCGTGAGTTTTCCGACCTTGGGAATAGATTTTCCAAATTTTAAAATTCACGTTTTTTATGATTTATTATGTGTAACTTTGAAAATGAGTTTGGAGCTAATCGCTGCCAACTAAACTTTCGCACATACAACCTTGATTGCCCACACTCCACCCAGGAGGGTGAATTTTCCGAAAGATGGGAGTGCAGTTATTGTAGCGTTTTCATATAGATCTTTGAAACTGAGTTTGACCTTGATGAGATCAGCATAAGATAAAATTACTGTGAAAAACTCAGTTACCTATCTTTTATGGTTTAGGCTGTGCGGCGGTCACCAGTCAGTCAGTCAGTTAGTCAGGTTGAACTCTTTTTATATATAGACTATGTCGGTTTTAGAATTGGCAAAAAAAACGGGAACAAGCGTGACATACAAAAACTAAAAAGCTTAAAACGAGGCAGCGACGAGCAGAAGTTGGAAAGCAGCGATCTCGAAAGCTTTATGATCGAATGCAATAAGATTGACGACAAAACATATGTAAAACTGGACTCAAGAACTTTACGCGGCACACAATTTTACAATACAGAGAGAGGCATGTGTAGCGACAATTCACATGGAAAAATTTGGCCATAAGGTGCTGATTTGGTAGGCAATTTACACCTGTGACCTTAAAAAAACATGATTGTTTTACAAAGGTCACCATAAATGCCAATATTTATATGAATAAGTGCTTGAAAAAAGCCTAAAAGCATTTTATACAAGACATAATGTGTCTAGTGTGTTACACTAGACATTATCAAAAAAAACATAAGTTTTGTGCATAGACATTAAGGATAAGAGCTTGACTATTTTCGAAACTATTTTGTTTATTTATAATGTTAATGAATCTATATTTAATATGTGAAAAGCAGAGCTCGCAGATAACAGTTGACCGTTTTTCGTTGTCTAAGAATAAGTTCTATTTTCGGACCCTTTGAGCAAAAAGTCTGCGCTGAACGAACAATCAGTTTTATTGTTTCCCTTTTGCTCTATTCATTCGCTGACCGTTTTGACGAGAGCAAAGAAAGTTAAAGGTTTTTGCGTTTGTATGCGTGTACGTACGAGTAAGGCGTCTATTTGGGCTTCAGTTTACAGTTACTTTTCGGTAAACTCCTTATTTAAAAGTGTTGCCTTTGTCAAAGACAATTTCAGACAGCTATAATTGCGATGCTGACGCTCAAAGCGTGGGCCAAACCAAGGTTCAAACCAATATTTTTGGTCAAACATCTTTGAATTTTCAAACATTAACCTGCGATTTATTTTTGGCTTGAACCCGCCAACCGGACACTCAATTTTTGTTGGGGCTTTTACTTTTCATTAAGCTCAACTAAATATGATAATAATATTCATTTTAATAGAACTTTGTTTAGAGCACTGAGCTACTGAACTTTTCTCACATCTCTAGAAATTCTCACAAGCTTATACACATACATTTGCAACGTAACTTCTTTTTATTTCCACTACCACAAAAGTTTTGTGATTTAGAGACCAAATGTACAGCAACTAAACGCCACCATTGACACGAGCTTATTGGAGTATTCATTATATCAATTTTATTCGCTGTTTTCATATTCTACACAAAATAGAATTGAATTGAATACAAAGCTACAATTTCTTTTTAAGCAAACCCGTTTTATTGTGTTTCAAGTAAAAAGGGGAAAGAATATTCTGATTCGATCCTTGGTTAACGTTTTACATAAATTAAATAAAACACCAATAAATTTGTAATTTACAAATTAATATTACGAATACTTTTACAATTGGAAAAATCTGTTCAACTACAAATTGAGTGAGGATGACTTAGAAGGTTCAAATAATATCATTAAACGTATCACAATTCGTAGATAACTTTGTGCATCGTCATCTTCTAAAAGTGATTAGATGACTAAAAATATAAAGTTTCGGCTTGTACCGGTGCTAACTCGACTTAAGTTCTATTAAAATGAAATGTTTTTTTGCAGACTTTCTACCCGGAGAAACAAAAAAGTTGAGTTAAATATTGATATTCGCTAGTTGAAATGATCTTTTAAAAAATTTATACTTTTCATACCAATGGGGGGAGGGGGGAATGATATCACTTTCAAATAAATTAGAATTCGAAAAACGGAAAGCGATTACATGCTTATGTAAGCCGAGAGTAAGACAGTGTGGCCAGGTGTGGTAAAGCGGGTAGTGTATGAAAAGGGGCGATCATTTTTTTTTGTTTAATTTTATGTTAGAAAATATCGTAGCTTTAGCTGCTTCATAAAGTTCTATTTGCAAAAAATTCACACAGATGAAACTCTTTGATTTATTTCCTCATAAGACCTCACTAATTTCAAAATTGCATTTAAGTGAAAACAAATATTTTGATTTATAACAAAAATAGCTAGGAAAAATTAAATTATGACCCAAGCATAAATGTCAAAAAGTTATGAACATATTTTTGGTAAATGGTTTGGAACTTGGCTGGTTATATAAATAACAAGACTCGGCCCGGTAAGCGTTAGTTGTTGTTGTTTTGGGTCAAATCATCAAGCCTCTTACCTCACTTCATACAATGTACACAGTTTGACATGTACTGTAACTAAGCAACTGGTTTGGCAGTCATCCGTTGATCATAAATCTTAAGAAAATTGTCTGCACTTGGACTTCTGTCCGTGGCGTACCAAAATCCAAAAGCCAGTTACAAGACACACTCTTATCGTAGCATCAAACAGTGGTGTTTTCGTGTGTGGGGGTAAAGAACAGTAGCTGGGGATAAAGTAAAGTAGTTGCCAATGGACGAAAACCCACGCAATCACCAAGAAAAAAGAAAGGAGGAAAGAATCTGCTCAATTAAAGGTAATTTTTCATATTAGAAAGAAACCGCATCTCCTTTTTAAGGCACCGGCCATAAGAAATTTTGCCCACAAATTGTATAACTTCATTTGGCGTTCGCTTGTTTAACCACAAAAAAAACCGCAAATGCAATTAATTGTTAAGGTATTTAACACAAATATTTGAAATTTTTTTGACTAATCAGTTTCGTTAAACGAAAAATCAGCCACAAAACATCAAAAAGAGGCCACAAAGTCAAAGTGGAAACCAAAGTGGAAACAATTTTTCGCGTTTGCGTCTGGGCATTCCAATGACCATAAAAATGTCAACGCAGGCAACAACAACAAAAACAACATGAAAATATGCCGCTTGACTTGATTGCCAAAGTGGCTCGGGCTTGATGCCGACGCTTGGGTTTGGTCTTTCAAAGTGGACAACAACCATCTCACTCTCCTAGAGCTTGTTGGGCTTATTGGCTCCATGCAGTCTGCGACTGTGACTCTGTGTTGTGTCTGTGGTTTTTCGGTGAGCTGCAAATGGAACTGATTACAAAATATGACCAGCGGCTAAATGTATCTCGTAGTTTGCTGCTTAATTTTCCGAGATAAAAAAAAAATTGTCTGCAAATTTTAATGCGTGGGTTATAAATTAGATAACTGAAAAACAACCACACAACACACGTGCCACTGTTTGTGGTTTTAGTGGTTTTGTTTTGACCAAGTGTCCGTCAAAGAGGAGAATGCAAATAAGTTTGAGAATAAGAAATGTGTCCTAAATTTTTTTCAACTTGTAAGACATCAGCTTTAATTGGGGTTTAGAGGTAATTATTTGAAAAATTGTCGAATTGAGTTTTTAGACTTGTTTGAATTATTTACAAGATTTACTATATGTGAAGTATATTAGAACCACATTTTTAAACTGTGAATTTTGTGAATACCACACCAAAATTAAAGTAATAATCAAAATAACAATATTTAGTTATTAATTTGAAACTATAAGGGATCGAACTCTCTTTAATCCAATATCAATTTGATATTTCCGAAAACACTTTTTTAAATTTTATTGTTACCTTTGGGGCAAATTTAGGTTGAATTTATGAAATATTTACTCTAAAACTCACTAAAGATATACAAATTGTTTGAAGTGTAGTTTAGGTAAGTAACGTTATAAGATTTAAGTTTATGTTGTGTAGTTGTTAGAACTAAATAGTTATAGATTATGAAATGGATATTCCGATGTGTTCCAGAAATCTCTAGAGATTTAGGGGTCAGTTGTTTTGAAAACAACCAATCCAAAATGTCGGTGTTCCACAAATGTCTTAGATTTCATTTTTCGAGTTAGTCTTTCTCTACAAAAAACAGCTGACTGGGTTATTGTGTTGTGGCGCCACGGCGGGTTGTCGGCTTCAATATTATTTGGTAATAATGTTGAATTCAAATTATTTCAAAGTTTGTAAAAAATATAACTCTACCCCGTATTATTTTTATTACCTTCTTCAAGAGTTTCAGAAATGATGCAACTCAAGATAGCAAGTTCATAGATTAATGGAGTCACCAAAAATCATCCTACAACTTTTAAAAATCAAAATAAATGTAAAAAGTGAAGTGGAAATTACACCGCTGACATCTTGTCCTCCATATCGTATTTTAAAATTCCCGCTTGATATAATTTATCGATGTTTTTTTCGCTACTTCATTGTATTAACTCATTAAATCCTATTTAGTTAAACTTGTTACAACTTTTAAATTTATACTTCCTTTAAGAATATAAACTTTTAATTTTAAAAACAAAGTTAAACTCCAAAATTTTATTATCATAATTGGAAGAGTTGGCGGTTTGCTCACTGTTGCCTTCTGCAGCTCGACGTTTGCATTGTTTTGTGGACAATATTTAAAAATTAATTTTTATTACTTAAACCCTTAAAAACTTTAATCATATTAATGTAATTCAATCGGCACATTCAAGTTGTGTTCCTCATTATTCTATTTGGCTAAAATTTCTTTATTACACGCAACTTTGAAAACAACCAGAAAGCTTTTGTGAACACGGCGGATTGATTCTATTTTCTATTCCTGTTTCAAAATAACAAAATTTAGTTATCAATTTGAAACAGGAAATCAAACCAGAACCGGGACCATATACCGAAAAGAACCGATCGAAACTCAGGACCGGAACCCGAACCGATATTTTTAATTTTTTGCACACTGGTATCCGAGAACCGATATTGTTACAACCGAAAATACCGAAAAGAACGTAAACGTTGTACCGCTACGGTTTCGGTTCTGACTAAAACCACTAGACTGCGAAACAAGCAGTCAGATTTGGCGTATTTTGAAGCAACTAGGCTCAATTGTTAGCTTCAAATAAAAAAAGATTCCGGCTTAGCAAAACTTTTGTTCAGTGAAATAGAAAATCGCAAGTCCTGTGTGTTTGAAAATTATGTGGCCGTTTCTTAGACCCTCGTTATATATAATGTCAGGCTACGTTTACTGATATATATTCAAGAATTTTGTCCCTTCTGTTCGATTAGAAATAAATGAGGAAAGCAGCTCTGACCCAACTACTTTGTCTGAATGTGGAGATGAAGTCGATTTATATATGAATGTCTATAAAAAGAATCAGGACAATGCAAAAACTTTAGTATTTTCACAAAGCAGTTTAATGGCATCGATCAAGGAACCGAATACCGAAACAGTATCAGAACCGAAACAGAACATTTTACCAAGACGTTAGTTTCGGTACGTACCAGAACCGGAACCGGAAACGAAATTCGTTTCGGTTTCATTCCCTGATTTGAAACTATTGGGAATCAAATTTATTTCAATTCTTCAAAATTCAGATGATATTTTCGAAAATACTTAAATGATATTACACCACTGAAAAAGCCCTTACCAAATTTGGCACAAATCATAACTGAAGTGCGAACAACGCGCATTGAGAAAAATTGTACATTCTACCAAATTTATTATTATTATTTAAAAACAAAACAAAACATAAAATAACAATAAACAAAAACAGCAAACAAAACTTCGGGATCACGCTGACTTGAACTCTTGATTTTGCCGACCTAGCGAACTGCATACAAGGCCAAGCTCTCAGCAAAAAGCTCTCAACCACCAGAGTTTGGCGAGGTCGATAGTTGTGATGGTTGAGATGCCGACTGTTGCGTTAAATAGCAACTTACCGCTATAAAGCAGTTCGTGCTTCATATTGATCTTTAATCTTAATCTTCTGCACGAAGCCGTCGTCTGGAAGAGTGATCTCCATAGCATTTAACTTTTAACTAAGTACTGATGTGTGTACAAAACCCTAAATGTGACACGACAAGGATCGCCAGCGACGTTTGGCACAAAGAGCATGACTTTTCGAATTTTCGAGCTAACATTTGATAAAAGTGACAATTTTTTGGTTTCAAATAATTACTTTTGCTCTTAAAAATAATATTATAAGTACACCGAGAAAAAAGATCCCCGTAGAATGGATATTCGAAATATACACTTAAGATCCATATTTCAAAATATCCTTTTCACATTTTCAGCTCCTTTGGATGAAGAGTAAAGATCAATGAAATATTTTATTTCTGATAAAGCCTTTTTAAGCGAAAATAAATCGATTTCAAAAATATCCAATGGATCCCAAAAATGGATAGCTAACTGTCCAGTCCAAATGGATACCGAAAATATCCTAAGGATCATCAAAACTATCCTTTTTTTCCCCAGTGTATCAAAGTTTTACCTAAAATATCAATTTGATAGTCTCAAAAATAATTATGTAAATTTTAGTTCAAAGTTGAGTCAACGGTCAACAACTTGATACTGATACATATTTTGATAGTAGTTGATAGTGAAAGTGCGTCAGTAACCTTACTTAATATAAAGCAAGCATTTTGTATTGCAGAAAGTCAAAGCTTTCTTTCTGTTAATTTAATGTTGGTAAACTTAAATTATTAAAATTCCTTTACCATTATCGTATCAGCCTTATTTTGTGTAGGTTTTATGGCTTTGAAGGTGTTTGTAAACAAACTCAAATGGCCTAATCAGATTTGTGAAAATCTCCCAAAATTGAGATTTCATGAATATAAAATAATATTTATCAAGTTGACTATTTGACTTTGAACTGCTAACTCAAAATTTTCGATATTCTTCCCAGCCCCTAAAAAAATTTTATTTTTAATAATATTACTATTTAATTTTTAACACTGTATATACAACTCTAGTCTTAAGCAACTGTAAATAGCTCTAACTCTAATATGTAAATGTATGTGTGAGGCCGAAGGCGCTCTCGCGCATTCGGCTCTCTCACTCTCCGATTGTGCAATAGCATCAACCCTTTGATGGATAGTAATAAAGTGATCGGCGTTTGATGCGGACGTGTCCCTGTGTCTTCTTTTGGGTTACCACAATTCAGAAGTGGGATCGCCCAAGCCAACAAATTTAAAATTTTTCTGACCACTCGGTGCGTCCATAAATTTAAACAAAAACACTACAAACAATTAAAATGAGTGACGAAATTGACATTAAAGTGTACAGTGCGTCTGCATTGCGAAATTGGGCTCGTGAATTGGGTCTGCAGACAAGTGGCACCAAGGCGCAACTTGCAATGCGCATCAACAGCGTGCCCACCCAGGAAAGGGGATCTTGTCCAGATATACAATCGCTGGTCCAGCTGGAGAAAATTCCAGAAGAAATCGCAGAAGATACCAACGAAAGCGAAGCGTCAGCAAACAATTTTCGACAAATGCAGCGCGCCGACATAGGGGCGCCAAACAAAAAGACAAGCAACAACAATGATGCGGCCACTGGCGGCAAGAATGGTGAAGCAGACGAGAGTGAGTGCGACGGCAACAATGATGGCAGCGAGGAAGAAGTAGACGGCGAAAATGTTGACAGAGTTGCCACCTTAAGTCAAATGGTTGTGCAGCTGCAGAAAGAGAATGAAAGGTTAAAACAACAACAAAAGAGTGATTGTTCAATGGGCGAGAAATATTTTTTGAACGCAATCTTTGAGGCCACGGTTGAATACGACGGAACCGAACCACCAGACAACTGGATCAAAGAACTAAAAAACGTTTCATCTGTTTTTGGTTTTGACGAAAATTTAATGCGAGTTCTGCTGCTGTGTAAGCTAAAAGGAAAAGCACATCTGTGGGTTCATGCCAGTCCAGAGCGGCTAAAATTATCTGTGGACATGCTGCTCCAACAACTGCAAGTGGAATTCAGCCCAAAGGAGAAAAAGACAAAACTGCGTGAAAAGTTCGAGCTACGTAAATGGCATACCAACGAGAGTTTTGCTGACTATGTGAGTGTCAAGATATCGCTCACTAAGGGATTCCAAATCGACGAGGAAGAGATTCTGGAGTGTATTATCGATGGCATCCCTGATCCTCAATTGCGCCTTCAGGTAAACATTCACGGCTGGACATCTAAAGAGCAACTTCTGGGTGCCTTTTCTAATGTTCGCTTGAGGCCAGACGATGTTCGCAGTACAGCGCGATCTCCAACGCGCCAGGCAGCGCGATCTCCAATGCGTCGAGCTGTGCGCTCTCCGGCGCGCCAATCCGGCCGTCAGCGTGTGCGTTCTCCTGCACGCACCATGGTGCGTAATCCAGATGATCGAGATAACAGTTTGGGTGCCACTGGAAAAGACATTGTGCGCTGTTACAACTGTAACTCAATTGGGCACATGGCTGCGCAGTGTCAAAAATCCAAACGTGAGTATGGAGCCTGCTATGGGTGTGGCAGCATCGAGCATCAAGTTAAAGATTGTCCAGAAAGAAAGGAGATGACCCGTAAACACCACCGCCCTAAGCAGGGCAATGAATATGTAAGATTCTTTAAGATTTTTATAAGCGATGGTTCTAATAACTCGATTTCTTTAGGATGCCTAATCGATACGGGGAGCCCGATCAGTTTTGTGAAGCAGTCAGCATTACCAAAAGATACTAAATATGAAATTTGCGAAAATAATTCTTATGTTGGTATAAATAAAAGCACATTAAAGGTGTTTGGCCAAATTCAATGTTATGTTTTACTTAATGGCGAAAAATAGATTTTACATTACTGATCGTGGCTGAAGATACAATGAGTTACAATGTAATACTGGGTAGAGATTTTCTCGGGGCAGGTAAAATCGAACTTAGACAAAATAACATTACCTTAAACGAAAAACATACTGATATGCAAGAAGAAAATGACATATTTAAGATCGATCTAACAAATTCTGAAAAATATAATTACAATATCGATGATAACGTAAGCCATCAAGTTAAGTTAAGATTTGATAAACTTTTTCAAGAAAAATATGTAAAGCCCAAGCGTCCTGAAATACCGGCTATAAGATGTGAAATGAAATTGAACCTGAAAAACGATAAGCCCTTTAACTGTCCTCCTAGACGCTTATCATACAGTGAGAAAAATACGGTGCAGAAAATAATTGATGAACTTTTGGAAAAAGGATTTATAAGGCCAAGCGATTCAGAATACGCTTCGGGAGTTGTCTTGGTAGGAAAGAAAACAGGAGAGACAAGGATGTGTGTCGATTATAGACCACTAAATAAGAACACAATGAAAGATAATTACCCCATTCCACTGATAGACGACTTGATTGACAAATTGGCAAACAAGAGGTTTTTCACGAAGCTCGACTTGAAGAATGGATATTTTCATGTGTTTATGCACGAGGATTCCGTTAAATACACTTCTTTCACAACTCCATTAGGACAGTACGAGTTTTTGAGAATGCCTTTTGGCTTAACGAATGCACCTTCCGTTTTTCAGCGATTTGTCAATAAAGTATTTGCGGACCTGATAAGATTAGATAAGGTTGTTATTTACCTTGACGACATAATGATTGCAACTGACAATATTGAAGAGCATTTTGATATTTTATCCGAAGTTTTTCAAAGACTGGTGGAAAACAAGCTCGAGCTAAGACTGGATAAGTGCGAGTTTTTTCAGTCCGTCGTTAAATATTTGGGATATATAATAAGTGGCGAGGGTATACGGGCAGATGATAAAGGGTTGCAAGGAGTAAGAGAATTCCCCATACCACAAAAGGTTCATGAAGTCGAAAGCTTTCTGGGTTTATGTTCTTATTTTCGAAGATTTGTTAAAAATTTCTCAACGATAGCCAAACCCTTATATGATTTGACAAAAAGGGATCGAAAATTTGAATTCGGAGAAGAGCAGTTAAAGAGTTTCGAAACATTGAAAAGTAAATTGCTGGCGGATCCAGTTCTTGCTTTGTACAGTCAAAACGATCCTACAGAATTGCACTGCGACGCAAGCTCTCTAGGCTTCGGAGCAATTTTGATGCAGAAAAAGCGAGATGGAAAGTTGCATCCTATTTTCTACTTTTCCAAGAGAACTACTGATACCGAGTCGAGGTATCATAGTTTCGAGCTGGAAACATTGGCAATTATTTATGCCCTTCAAAGATTTCGAATATACCTCTTCGGGAAACAGTTCAAGATAGTCACGGATTGCAACTCACTCACAATGACTCTGAACAAAAAAAGACATGAACCCTAGAATTGCAAGGTGGGCACTTGAGTTGCAAAACTACGACTATGTATTAGAGCATCGAGCAGGTATCCGGATGAAGCATGCCGATGCACTAAGCAGGTGTACGAATGTGTTAACGATCGATACCAATACGTTCGAAGAAAACTTAATAATTTGCCAAGCTCAGGATAAAAGATTGAAAGCTATCAAAGCTCTATTAGAGAAATCGGAACATAAGCACTACGAGATGCGAAACGGAGTAGTTTATAGAAAAAAGAGTGATAAGTCAATAGCGTTTTGTGTTCCGGAAGACATGGAAGAACATGTTCTTTATAAGTATCACAACGAGATGGGACATATAGGAATCGACAAGATGACAGAAATAATTTCTAAAAGCTACTGGTTTTCGAACATCAAGGCAAAAGCAACAGTGCACATAAGAAATTGTTTAAAATGTATTGCATACTCAGATAAGAATGGAAAAGAGGAAGGCTTACTTCATAATATACCGAAAGGAAGCTTACCGTTTGAAATCGTTCACATTGACCATTATGGTCCTGTGGATACCGGAAGATCGAAAAAACACATATTGGTCGTCATAGATGCCTTTACTAAGTTTGTGCGTCTCTACGCCACAAAAACTACTAATACGAAAGAAGTAATTGGCTGTCTAAAGGACTACTTTAGGGCCTATAGTCGGCCAACAACGATTGTATCCGATAGGGGTAGTTGTTTTACATCAAATGACTTTAAGGAATTCCTGGAAGCAAATGATGTAAGACATATAAAGATCGCAACGGCTTCTCCTCAAGCAAACGGACAGGTCGAAAGAGTGAACAGGAGTCTCGGTCCAATGATAGCCAAGTTAGTGGAACCAGAAAGAGGATTGCATTGGGATGTGGTTATCGAAACCGTCGAATATGCTTTAAATAATACACAACAAAGAAGCATACAGCAGCATCCTAGTAAAATGCTCTTTGGGGTTCAGCAGAAGGGCAAGGTAATAGACGAGCTGAAAGAAAACTTAATAGAACTGAGAGGCAAAGCAAAAGATAGAAACTTACCAAAGATTAGAAAAACAGCCGAAAAGCACCAAGAAAAAGTCCAGTCTTATAACAAGAAGTATACAGATAGTAAGCGAAGAGTGGCACGTGAGTACAAAGTAGGAGAATACGTAATGATAAAGAACTTTGACTCTACTGCAGGAGTATCAAGAAAACTGGTACCAAAATTCAAGGGCCCTTATCAAATAACAAAAGTGTTGGACAACGATCGGTATGAATTAAAAGATGTTGAAAATTTTCAACAATCAAGAGTGCCTTACAAAGGCGTTTGGGCTGTAGGAAATATAAAACCTTGGATGGAAAAAGATAGCAAAAGAAGATTAAAAGATAGTAATACTAATGTAAAGAAAAATCCATTTAAGGATACGACCGAAATAATGTATGTAAAGAAACCAGTAAGAAATAAGCTAGGATATCACAAAGATGTAAGAATACAAAAGATCGGGAGATCTTTTAGGGTCAGGATGGCCGATTGTAGTAGCATGTAAGCACCCTGTATATACAACTCTAGTCTTAAGCAACTGTAAATAGCTCTAACTCTAATATGTAAATGTATGTGTGAGGCCGAAGGCGCTCTCGCGCATTCGGCTCTCTCACTCTCCGATTGTGCAATAGCATCAACCCTTTTATGGATAGTAATAAAGTGATCGGCGTTTGATGCGGACGTGTCCCTGTGTCTTCTTTTGGGTTACCACGACGACGTCGTCGTCTCCTTCTCCTTTTGGTCGTGGTGTGATTTTAATTGCTCTTACAAATGTTCTTCGTCGCGCATGCGCCGCATTTCGAGTGCAAATCTATGTTACGAAGGAGACAAAGGCTGAGATTTATAGCCAGGCACATGTTCCAATTTTTGTTTTTGTTTTGGTGAAAAGACTTATGGCATGCAATGGTTTTTGGTAGGTTAGTTGATTAGGTGGGTGGAAAGTCTGCCTGCCGGATATGTCTAGAGGTGGAAGAGTAGCCGGAGAAGGGATTAGAAAATTAATTCAAAACGGGAAGGTTGATTTTATTTTGGGACAGCAAGCTCTTAAATTACGTCCAGTTTCTGTATGAAAATTTTGTCCGGCATCTATAGAACTTCACTTAGCATATGCTCTAGTCTATGAACGATTCCCACTAATTCATCAATTTGATTTCGCAAAGAAAAAAGAAACCCTCCAGACCTACAGCTCGTTAGCTGTTGCACACCTTCATCTACCTCAAATGGTTCGTTCACAACTTCTCCAGCATCATGCAAAAAGGGCCCCGACTTCTATCTCTCCAGGGGTAACAAGATCATTAACGTGCCGCTGTTGATGGTCACAGTAGCCAGTGCTACCATAAATAAAAAAGGAATCTCTCTTGTCGTCGTCGTCGTCTGGCAGTAAAAATTATGACTAAAGCTTAGGCAGCACAGCATCAACATTAGCAGGTTGGACTTGGACTCTGGAGAAAAGTCCGGAGCCGAAAAAGCGAGCGGGCTTTTTGTTGTGCACCGCCTAAGGAGGTTAGTCACACATGCGCCTGGGTGATAATTCAACTCGGCGGCAACAGCAGCAGCCGCAACAGCAGCCACTATGAATCTAAGCAACATGTTGCCAGTGTGTCTTGTTAGGAGTTTTCGGGCCACAAAAATCGTGACAAAGTGCTGCCATTGTTATTGTTGGGCGCGCAAATGAAGAAAATGCCATTGTGGAAAAATCGCGTCGCGGTAAAAACAATTGCCAGGCCTTGTTGTGGCTGCCGTGAAAATGCTTGGCGCACGTTTTGTAATCAATCAAGGTGCTGTTAAAAGAAGAAAAAAAAAACACAGCTAAGATGCAAAATATTTTGGTGAAAGAAAAGTCTCAAGGTGTTGTCATTTAGATTAGAAAAAGGTTTTCACACATGACAAGAGAAATATGTTGAGTTTTTAGCTGAAGCTGGAGAAAGGCTATATACAAACAACGTATGCACCAAATAATTTTTTCCAAATTTTGATGAAAGTCCGGAGTATACTGAATTTTTGAAAAGTCCAAACCGAACCTGAACCAGAGAAAACTTATTTTAACTGCCCGAATCCAAACCAAACCGTAGTCAAAATAACAAAACAAAAAATAGCGGGAAGCTAACTTCGGCTTTACCGAAGTTTATATACCCTTGGAGCATACGATACGATATATTCATCCGATTTTGATCAAATTCTCCAAAATTGTGTTGAAACAGATAACATTCATATCTGGAAAATATAAACCCTCCAGCATTGAAAACAAAAAAGTTTTTCTCACTAGAACTGTTTTTTGGACCGATCGTTTCTATGGCAGCTATATGCTATAGTCAACCGATCCTGCCGGTTCCGACAAATGTGCAGCGTATTTGTACCAAAAGACTTTGTGCAAAGTTTGGTTACGATAGCTTTAAAACTGACGGAGGAGATAGCATAGAAACAGACGGACAGGCGGACATGGCTATATCAACTCAGCTGCTGATCAAGAATATGTATACTTTTTGGGGTCGGAGATGCTTCCTTCTGTGCGTTACAAACACCCGGACAATTTCAATATAACCTCTACAAAGGTATAAAAAGAATTTGGTTAAATAAAATATTTTTATTTTCTAATTTATGCAAATTTTTAATTCCCCAATTGCAAAGTACCTCTACAGGCGTTTTGGGCGCTTTTATATACTGGTTTCTGCTCTCGCAGAGCTTAACAATCGAAAACCATAGCATGAGCATTATGTTGACCAAAAACCAATGTTTTCCGAATGAGAAAACCTAAGCTCCTGTTTGAACTTGATCCATTCAGTTTTAATTTTTTTAGAATTTGGCTAGTTTGGCCAAGTTAGTGATCACTTCAGGAACTCTTCATAGTTTTGGTTTTAAGTTTAAGGAAAATCTGCAATCAAATATTTATTCGAAAATTGAAGAATTTTCTTTTTGCCTGTGGGACCTTAACTTTACTCTTCACATTTTTGGCATTTTTTGAACGTTATAGTATTTGTGGATTTCATTATTTTTAAAAATTTTAAAGTTTTTTTCGAGCATTGGAACTTAGTTATGGTATTTTTGAAGAGACCTTGTTCTTGATATATTTGAACCTGAACCGGAGCAAAAAAAAAAGAGTTCGGTTCAAAAAAATTTCTTTTCAATTGAATTGAGCTGCTTTATTATACCTAACCAAAAACTTACAGACATTTTTGTTGGTGTTTCAATGTTTGATTGTTCGCACATTTAAAAAAAGTGCTCAGAACATCGTTGTCATCTTTTTCCTTCCGTATTATTATTTTTGGACCCAAGAAACCAAATATTTTTTACCTTAGAATACTATCAGCTTGGATAGAAAGATACACCTGAATTATATAATCGTCAAACAAATCTAATAATTCAAAGCATCAGTGATTTTTTCCATGTTCATCTACTGATCAAAATCAGAGAACTGCAAAATACTTTTTACTCACATTTAATCAATCATAAAGACTCATTGATGAATATATTCAGCTAGGTTGCAATCGCATCCAGAAGGTTATTCATCGAACAAAATTCTGCATCGAATAAAATCACGGTAAAACCGCAAACGCATTGTGTGTTCGATCGAACAAATCTCAGCGTCGACTGGCCAGCAAAACGATATCTCTCTCTTTCCATATCTTTCAGCGCCGCCGTCTTTGCAAGAGTTTGTTCATACGAGTTGAATTTCGCTCACTCTGATCAATCGTCTTTGAGCCAAAAGAACCAAACACCCGAACTGATTGGAATAAAGTCGAACATGATTATACACAGAGTCCCAACAATGCAATCAATATAGAGGGAAGCTAACTGGCTGTACCGAAGTTTGATCTACCCTGGAGCATGATATATGCTGCCAGTTTGATATGCTGATATAGTCATCCGGATTTAAATCAAACTTAACTATAATTGATAGCATTGAAGAACAAAAAAAAGTTTTCTCACTAAGACTTTTGTTTCAATTTTTTGAAATTATGAAATCAGAGTTTGGGAGCGATAAGCATTGAAAACAAAAAAGTTTTTTCGCACTAAAACTACTTTTGCAACCGGATCGTTTTTTATTTTTTTTTTTTAACCATTCCTATGGCAGCTGATATGCTATAGCCATATGCTATCTCCTCCGTCAGTCTTAAAGCTATCTCAACCAAACTTTGCACGAAGTCTTTTGGTATAAATACGCTGCACATTTGTCGAAACCGGCCGTATCGGATGACTATAGCATATAGCTGCCATAGGATCGATCGGTTGAAAAAGTAGTTTTAGTGAGAAAAACGTTTTTGTTTTCAATGCTATCGCTACCAAACCTCGTATTTATAAGTTTTTTATGCTTTCACATAATTTCAGCAGGTTTTATGCCAATCGGGCAACTATATAGTATAGCTGCCATATAAAAGATAGATCTGAAAAAAGTTTTGGTATGAAAAACTTTTTTGTTTTCAATGCTATCGCTCCCAAACTCGTTACTGATTAATATGATATGCTAACACATAATTCTGTCAAGTCTGATCCAAATCGGATGACTATAGCATATAGCTGCCATAGGAATAATCGGTCGAGAAAAAAGTTTTAGTGAGAAAAACTTTTTTGTTTTCAACGGTAGCGTGTTTGTACGTTTCAGTTATAAACATGATCTGTCTCAACACAATATTAGAGAGTTTGATTATTGATGAATATATCGTATAGCTGCCATATAAAAACTGGCAGAAATATATCATGCTCCAAGGGTATATAAACTTTCGAGCCGAAGTCAGCTTTCCTTTATTTTTAACATTAATAAAGCATTTATAAAATTTTTGGTATTTTTCGAACTTTATATTTTTGAGAATTTTTTTAGTTTGTTTGATATTTGTGCACTTGTATGATCATTTAATGTATTTACATTCAAGTTCATGCATTGTTTGGCAGTATTTTATATTTTTTCTTAATTTTTGATCATTTTTAGATCATTTTAAATATTTATACTCTGTACCAAAAGGTACACAGAGAATATTTAGTTTGTGCAAAAGAATATATCCGGGAGAAGGAATCATTTCCGACCCTATAAAGAATATATATTCTTGATCGGCATCAACACACTAGTCGATATAGCGATGTTCGTCTGTCTGTACGTCTGTATGAACGCACAGATCTTAGAGATGGTAAGACATAGGGGCTGATCTAGTTTATTCTCCCACTGTTTGGTGGATAGATGATTTGTTCTTTCTAGGATAGTAAGTAATTAGCAATTTTTATTGATTTGCCGAAATAATTATAAAGATCGGATAAACGATAGTCGAGTTATAAGTAAAACAAACAATTTTTATGAGCAGCACTGGACCTAACGTCGATGGGCAGCACTTCACACACTTTATGGTTTTTGTTTCCACTTTGTGTGGCTTCTAACTTAAATTGATTAGATATATATAAACTTTGGGGGCTGCATAGTTTGTTATAGTCGGTAGTAGTAATGAGAATAATTTTTCTTCGGACTTTTAAAATTTTAAAGAATATTTGGACTCAAGTGGAAAAAATGTTGTACTTTTGGTATATTGGGATTTTTATAGTTTTGACAAAAAATAGTTTAATGTTTTAGGTTTTTGACAGAACGGGAGGTAATTCTTGGCTTTTTAAAATATTATTTATTATCGTATTTTTATAATTATTTCTTTTGCAAAAGGAAGTCAAGTTCCCTATACTTCCGATTTTGCACCCAATGGGCGGATTAATCCCCTTTTATTTGACTCCAAGCCATGGGAACAAAATGTAAGCCACTTGAGTACTGCTGATGTCAGTCACACCGCCATTCCATTCACCTCATTGAATGCTCTTTCAGTCAGAACATTCCCCAGTTTAACAATTTCTTTTTATTACAAACAACTGAACATTCTCACCTCCTGTGCTAATTCAACAAATTTTTACACCTGCCTTGCCACCTCCTTAACTATACAAATAAAGTAAAGTTTGTCCGAGTAAGTTCTTTGATTTTCCATTCATAAATTAAAAAACCATAAAAAATGCAATTTATGAATGAAAGTGTTGCATTTTTATGTGAAATAAACTTTTCTGTTCTCTGGCTAATTTTATGGCCTGCTAATTTTAATGAACCGCCAAAGCAAATCTCAGCCCACAGTCGAAGTCACAATCTCGGCTCCCTCGCCCCCTCTGTGTTCATAGTCTGACCCCCTAATGAACTGACATGGTGAAGCTGAGAGAGGCGTCTTGTGCATCTGCGGGGCGCCCGCACATTCAAGCAGCGTGTTGCAATGGCTGCGAGACAAAAGTTTATTGACTGGAAATAATTTATTAATTATTTCGTGCCTTTGTAATGCCTTGCGTTTTCATTCATTCAGGTTATTTTATATTTATACATATAATCACAATATTATTATTTTGAAATTAATATTTTCCAATTATTATTTTTTTCCTTTAAAACTTATAGTGATTAGTTTTTATAGCTTTTCATTTTGGGTGGCATTTTTTAAACTGATTGTGTGTTTATGCTGAGATTTCTTCAAGTGTTTTGTAATCGCTGATTAGTTGGGGGAGAAAAGCCAAATGATGCGAAGTGTAAAATGACCAGGGGGAAATCTGCCATTAAATTTACATTATTAATGATAACGACAGCCAAGTGTTGATCTGGAACTATGTGTAAGGCAAGTAAATTATTTGTAGTGCAAGAAAACTTTAAGTGGTTTTTAAGACTTAGTAAATTTAGAAGTGTTTGATGATAATTTATTTATTTTTTTTATTTTTTTTTTATTATTTTTTTTTTTTTTTTTTATATTTTTTTTTTTTTTTTTTTTTTATTTTTTTTTTGATACATTCCCAAAACAATTTGTTGAGATTACAAAGTAAGCTACAAATAACTTTCCACTGAGCCTTTACAACTCATTTTCAGAAACTCTCTTCAGTTCTCACAACTGTCAACATTCAAATTTCCCCCTTTGCCGCACTTTAACGTATTTATGGCGCCTGTCATCATTTGAAATTAGCAATTTTGTTTAATTGCAATTTACTTTTATTGAGCAAACAACAATTTCCGGCTATGCCAACTTTAAATTGATTGCCTTGCTGATCTTCGTCGTTTAAGTTGTTAATTGCAGCTGGGATTTACGTGGTCGAGTGTGTGGTTTGTCAATACAAACTGCCGCAGGAAGTTGCTGAAGAATCTGCATGTACAACCCACTTTCCGTGCTCTGCCAAAAGCTGAAAGATGACAGAAAAAGAAAGAGAGAGAGTGAGATTGATTGAGCTTGGTTTTGGGCAACGCCCACAAACATTGAAAAAATGCATTCACTATCTAAATGCGTTTGACATGTTTTGCGGTCACCCATCTAGTATTTTTTTTTACGATTTTTTAATGTGTGTGGCAAGCTTCTAATAACCGTAAAAAGTGAACTGAAAAAAAAACAAAGTTGGAGGCGCAGCAGCTTTCTGGGATGACTCAAAAAGAAATCACAGTTTTACGAGCCTTTCAATTTGTAATCAAGCGAGAAATTGTAACGGTGTAAACAAAAAGTACATGAAAGCTGAAACCTAAAATCGAGTAAAGCTCTGACCTAGCTGGCTGGCATGATTTATGCGTGATGTAATAAACAAGATGAGGCAAGGCTGGAAAGTTGTTGGATGGAAGATTCTATGCATTAAGGGAGAATCTTCGCAATTGTGGGGCTGTTTAAGAAAACTAAAGCGTTCGAATTTTGCCTTAAAGTCAGCGTTGTCAAAAAGAGCAAGGCCAAACAATAAGAGTGACAGACAGACGGACGGACAAAGCTCAATCAACTCAGCTTGTCGCCCTTATCAAGTACATTTATAGTTTATAGGGTCCGAAGTGAATATTTCTGCAAACTTGTAAATAATTGAAATACCATTTGCAACGGTATAAAAACAATGAGATGATTTCATAATCGACAAATTAGTGCCAAAAATAACACATTGAGTGCAGGGATACGAACCACTGCTGAATCGATCAAAAACCAAACCAATTTCCTTCCTTTAAAGCAGAAAATTAAATAAATATTTAATCTTTAATAATAAAATCACTTTAAAGCAGGGAATCGATTTTTCGGTTCCGGTTCCGGTTCTGGTAGGTTTCCGAACTTGTGTTTCGGTAAAGGTTCTGTTTTGGTTCTAATATTATTTCGATATTCGGTTCCGTACCGGTGCCTATATTTTCATTTCGATATACCGCTACGTACCGGTAAGTACCGTTAAAATATAAGGAAAGATCGACCAATGATCGCATTGGTTTTGCGTCCATCCAATTCTTGATTGCGGTGATATAATAATTCACACCAAAAAACAAACGTTCTACGCTTACTTACCTTTCTTAAAAGCGAATCTGTCAACTTTGTTCAGTTTTCATCTTCTTTATTTTGTGAACGTTTCTCAAAAACCATACGAACCTCTGCTGCTTGAAAAAGGTTCGGTTCATTTTTGCTTGAAAAAGATTCGGTTCAAGGGAATGTCTTTGGCCAGTTTTTTGAGCTTCAAAACTATCACAATATTTTGACAATATTTATTTCAAAATTATATCTAACTCATATTACGTCTTCGAGAAGGCAATAAAGTCAAGTTGTTAAATGGCAAATCAAAACCCGTTTGAGGCACTTTCTTAATTTTAAAGTCCAGGCACATTAGTAAACCCTCGTAGAGAACTAATGAATGATTACTGTATTGAATGAAGTCGATTCTGGTGATAAACGTTTGTATAAGCTTCGTTAGCTGAAAGCTTCCTTACCAAAAATATGTTTTATTTCTTACCAAAAAATATCTCAACGATATCAGAATTCATAAACCAAGCTTCGAACCAAAACCTGCGGTTCGATAAGTGGACTAACCCTTCTTAAAGCATAAAGTTCATAAAGTTCATTCTGCATAAAGTTCACCCTAGAGAAATGAAACACAGGTATTTTTTTGTTCAAACGTTATCATGATATTGTAATAAGAATTTAGGATGCAACATTTTTAGAGACTGGCTTAACGTTTTTCTGTAATGTTGATGTGTTGTCTGTAGTACAATACCAAAGATTTGCTAAGCCAAACTATTTTTTTAAAGCATACGATTTAACCAAAATGTCCTTAAAGTTCCCCAAAACTAAGTGCCTGCTTTACAGTCTATTTGTTGCTCAGAACGGAAAGAGTACCGGTAGTACGGTTAAAATTTTTCGGTCTTTTCGGTTCCAAGAATATTGTCGGTTGTACAATCGGTTCTTTTCGGCATGATTTCGTTTGTTTCGGTTTGATTTCCTGCTTTAAAGTTCCATGTTCTAATAAAGTCGAAATATTCCAGTCTAAGCTCCGAATACTTTTTTCTTGTCGAACCCAGGTTAAGTTTGATTTAAGCAACATTTTCACCATCTATAGATGACACAATCCGAATTTTGATTTTTATTTTATTTATTTTTGTGCAGTACCAAAACAATTATTGTCAATTCACAATATGGCCCCAAGTTCTTTCCGCCACACAAGCGTGACATCTCTGGACCAAGGCTGCAAACCTGTAAAACTTTGCTGAAGGTTCGGTTCAGTGGTTCGAATTTCTTTTAAGTTCTTAGTTTTAGTTCGCGGACTGGTTTCTGTACTTATCTAATGTAAGGTTTTTATATTAAGTCGGGTTTATAGATTTTTAGATATTTGACAGATTTTTTATGTAAACTCTATACAATTTACACTAGTTTACAGCATTTCCGATCCTGACCATTTGAGAGTTATTTCATATGTAAATCCCTTCGCTGAGTCCAAAAATGCAGTCCAAATTTTTTTTAGTGAGGCCGTTTTCTGAAAAAAGTACCTTTAGGAAAATGTGTATAGATATACTATATATACTGTTCATTCATTATGAATGGTAATGTTTTCTTGGAAGGTAATTGAATGCCCTATCATTCATTCAAACACTACTTCTTAATCCGGTGCTTGATTAAGAAGTAGTGTATGAATGAATGATTAAAGCGTTTAAATCCGGTGCTTGATTAAGTAGTAGTGTAGGAATGAATGATGAAGCGTTCAATTACCTTCCAAAAAAAACATTACTTTTTATAATGAATGAATCGGTATTGATATATGCACATTTTTCTAGAGGTAGAGAAGTGGTGGTTGTGATCATAGTTTAGTTTTTCGAACATAACTTTGCCAAAAATTAATATTTTTTCGTTCTGGGGATATAAGAAACTTTTGGATAAAAACCTGATTTTTCAGGTTCGGCTTAGAAAGTGCTCATTAAAGTGGTAAACCCAAAAACGAAGCGTTCTTTCACATAGCCTCACCTTGTTATCACCTCATGGATTTATGTGCACGTGAACTTTTGAAGAAAGAAAAAAGTCTACCTACAGATGACATTAATTATCCTAGCGTGATATATTTCTGTTGGACCACACCGAGAGAAATATGACAGCTGGCCAAATGTGACTGCCCTGGTCCCCGTCCCCGCTCCCCAAACTCCAACTCTGTCATAAAAAAAAAATGTTGGCAACTTTATCAAAAGAACAATTTAAATGTCAAGCTGATGACGTGTTGTGTCTGTTTGTTTCGAGTAGGTTGGCGTTGCTGGAGCGAAGCACCTAAGACAGATGACTCTGGCAGCCACGAAACGGAAGTGCAGCAGTCTAAACAAATGCAACAACTACACACAAGTGCACGGGAAGTGCTAATCGTCCAAAGCACGAAACATGACTAAGATGAAAACATGATGCTCGAGCGGAAAGGGGAAACTGGAGTAGTGACATCGCCAGAGGAAATGCCACTTTTGGTTTAGAGTTTCTCAGGCCTCATTTGCTTAACCCTGCCCTGAGCAGAAATGAATTATGTTCTCAAACAAGGAAAATCTACAAATTTGACTGAGTTCGTATACTCAAATCTAAAAACAAAATTAGCACCTCAAGTTTAAAGTAAGAAATTTTAGAAGAATCCTAAATTTAAGCTGGCTTGTTTGTACCACTTGCTATTGGGTTTCGCCAACTTTCGCCTCTCCCAAAAACAAAGACTTTGTCGCCAAGTGCAATAAAAATTTCCAAACAAGCCAAAAAAAAATTAAAATCAATTAAAATCAAGACGACAGCCAGGAGAGAGAGACAACAACAACCTTTGGTCAACATCAAAATTTAATGCATTTGCACTTGACACGCAAAGGAAGTTGCCACACTCACACTCCCCATACCCCCATGGGCATCACAACAACATATACATCGCGTAGAAACAAGATCAAAAGGTCGAAGATTGCGCTAACCCGAGAACGCCCACTTTTTTCGCACGCTCCGCGACGTATCCGGCTTAGGGATACATGTTTATAGATAAACATGGTAGGCAGGTAATACATACAAGCAGTGTAGAGTCTAATCTATAATAATGCAGCTGGACCCAACAAAGTTAGAAATTGAAAAAATAAAAAAGGGGCAACGGTGCCAGCCGCTGGCAAAATTCTTTCATCAAAAGACGCTAAAAGCGCTTTTGGGTGAAAGATTGAATGGAAGGAGAGATGGCGAGGCTAGCTGAGATGGCAGCAAGTGCAAGAAAGGGAAGGGGAAATAGTCGAGTATTTAAGCCTAGCTTAAGATGTGTGTAGTTTAAGTAGGGTTGCCAGGTTCCACCCATTCTTGGTAAGAACTTGAAACAATTAAATATCTTGGTTCTGAAATCTTGTTGAATAAGATTAAACAGTTTTCTTCCTTTTGGTGTGTTGCAATTGTTATCTCCTGCTTCAATGTAAATCCCCGAAATTTTATTGGTTTTTTTAGTTTTGGGAACAGGAACAGGGGTCGAAGTCCAATATGAATATGGTGGCTGAGACACGATTTTGTCAAAAAATAAATTAAACACAAGCGTCAATGAGTGAGCAGAAGTACGTAATCATATTTAAACATGGCATATTACGACTTCAAGAAAAAAATAGAGCACACGCCCATTTGCTAAATCCGTAAACTCACGAGAGGAGTACCAGTTGATTTGACACGACACAATGCTTGCTGTGGTGTATCAAATAAAAATTTAAGAAAAGTTAATTTTCAAATTTTATTTATGTAAATATAAGTAATAGGCAAAGAAAGCAATATCATGAAGTATACACCCAAAATTTGTACCAATATCATCTCTCTGATACACGTTGTCTCAAATCGAAACTGAAACTAGTATCATTTTTTTTGTATCAATGCAAACCTAGAGAGTAATAGATAAAAACCCGAATATTTATTTGACGCAGTATGGAAGTAATAATTTGAACTTTTTTTTATTTCGAAAATTCGAAGAATGTTGAAATATGTAAATAATAAATGTAACTCTTTAGACAGGACACACAACAAGCCACAATGCTGCTGTGACAGTTTCAGCGCTTTGCAAGACAACGTACAATGAGAGAGGTGCGAAACCAAGAAAGCTGCAGAACAGGCGTTTTTCGCGCTTTTTACTCAAGGTCTCTGAAGGCGTAAACTGCTACATGTACGGCAGGGTTCCCCCAGGAGAGAGCGCGAAAATGTGACTGTGTCTCTCTCTAACACACAGGGAGTATGTTCGTGCCCCAGGGTCTATGGCTGGGGAACTCTGATGTACGGGTTCGAGCAAGAGGCATACCAATATGGTGACTTCTGGTTAAGCAACATTCGCGTGGACACGAGGCATACAGTGAGAGACAAATGTTTCCACTTAGAGGGGTGTCCACACTTGACGAATTCAATTTAATAGTGTAAATAAATTACATTTTGATAGAGTTCGAAATAAAATGTTTTGTTTTAATTTTAATGGCAGATTATAATGAACTGAATTTATACTAGAAAGATAAGAAACGAGAAAGGCAAAGCTAACTTCGTCTGTACCGAAGTTTTGATACACTTGAAATAGCTTGTCTCAACGGTTAGCGACTTCGACCAAACTTCGCAGATCAGCTTAAAAACATTACATATTACCCATGACCGTGTTTGAGAGCAGTAATATTGAGAACAAAACAGTTTTTCTTACTAAAACCCATTTTCCGAACGTACATTTGTATGGCAGCTACAAGAAGTAGTCATCCGATCTGGTCGGTTCCGACATATTAGCAGCGTGCAGTAAAAAGAAGACTCTGTGCAAAGTTTCAGCTCGATAGCTCCAAAACTGAGGGACTAGTTCGCGTAGAAACAGACAGACGAACGGACGGACAGACGGACGGACAAAGCTTAATCGACTCAGCTCGTCATGCTGATCAAGAATATATATACTTTATGTGGTCGGAGATGATTCCTTCTATGCGTTGCAAACTTCTGGGCAAAATTATAATACACTTTTCAAGTGTATAAAAAATATTAAATTAATAAAAGCTAGTATCAAAATGAAACAAAAAGTTTGATAGTTGAATTATCAAATTAATAAGACCTAGTGTCAAATTGATACTTAAAAATTAATACAATAAATTGTCAACCTGATACACGTTAGTATCAGTTTGAAATCCTCGAAATATCATGTTAATACTTTCGAAGATATCAATTTGATACTTTTGGGGTTTAAAGGGGTTTTGGTTATAATTTTGTTTTAATTTTATTTTAAATTTCTTTGATGACAACTTTTTTTTGGGTGTACGTATTCTTGATCAGCATCAATAGCCGAGACATTGAAGAAAATATATCTGAAGCCCCCACAACCACAAGAAAGAGAATGGAACTCGCATATTCTGCAGTCATCCCCAACGCAAGTAATGCTTACGGCAGAGTTCCTCAGCCATAGGCCCTTGGGGTAGAATACATTAGGTAATTCACATGCATTAAAGCCGAATGCTTGACGAAGTCACTGAGTGTCAGAAAGTCAGTAGTAGTCAGCGTTACAAGACAATCCCTTCCGCGGCAGTTTCTCACTTTTCAGTACAAATGTTGAATTTGGCTTACTTTTTTGTTAATTAAAGTTTACATACTTATAAATGTCGTTAAACCTGACTCGCATAATGTTAAACTCTATTGGCAAAAGGGATGGAGGCTCAAAACACGATTATGTAGAACCAAACAAAAATTTAAAAAGGCCAAATTGAAGTATTGGCCGTCTTTAAAAAGAAGAGGACATTACCTATGATGATGACGTAATTCCCATTTTAAACTTTGGAAACGCATGCATTGTGTTTATCAAATAATAACAAAAAAAAAACACTGCATTACCAACCTATATACTTCTCTATCAGTAGTACATTGGATCGCTTATACTTTTCCATCTGTAGTATATTTGATCGTAGTACAAGTGCTTTACGGCAGAGTACACGATAATTGTGTATTGAATTGCAAACAGACTGCGAACCTTCTGCATTACAATCTCAAAAAAAATATGTACGCATTTGTAAACGGAATCCGATGACAGTTCGGCTCTAGCATACATCTTTTATTACAGCCGGGGGCTCTCCGTTTAAAAGCGGCCATGCTTATGGCAAAGTAAAGCAGATTGTATGGGATCATTTCCTTCATACTAATGGCCAAGTAACGTAAGAGTAATCCAATTGCCACAAAAACCTCTTCCAACCAAATTACAATTCTTAGGTGCCACAGAAATTCCTTTTGGTTGGTTTCAAACCTCCCGTGTTTTGTAAGGAGATTTAGCAAAATTCACCACCCAAACAATTTTAGCAAGCAAAATAAAAGCAACATTATTTTCTAGGATAGATTGCATCAAATGAATAAATTATTTAATTAGCTTAAACATTGAAATTTGCTTTTCAATAATTATTAGCAAAAACAACCAAAGTCTTTCATGTTAATCTAAACCAACCACATCAGTGGCGCCGTTTAGCGATTGTGGCGCCATCTAGTTGGCAGCCAGCGGATTAAGGGCTGGCAAGTTATTCCTCATGTTTGGCGACAACAAAATTTTAAACATTGCATTTAATTTATGGAGAATATGACTTAAATTTAAATTATAATTTAAAAATGCATCATTAAACATATGACACAATCAAAAAATTTCATTTAAACATCAATTTAACCCATAATTAAAAGAAGAGAAATTTTTTGGCTAGAGACTCAGCCCTATTTTAAGAGATGGAACTTTAACTGGATCAACTGGTGCTCTAATTTAATTTTCTAATCAGAAAATGAAATCTCTCGAAGTTCTGTTGCACCGACGATTTTTTCGAGAGATTTACAAACCAACCGTCGGCAAAATCTCTAGAAGATTTCTGTGGCACCCCGGGAGACAACCTTTCACATTGACATCACCTTTCTCAAACAAGATGTAATATAGAAGCACACTTTGCTGCATCGTCAACTTTTCACTCAGATATTAGTCAGTTGCTCGCTGTCATCTTGAGCTATTTTTGTGACTATGTCCGTCTCCATCTAACCACCGTGTTTTCCTATGTCGACAATAACTTTGAGTTGTCACAATGAAGTATTTCTTTATCAGGATGGAGTTAACATCGCTCAAAAAAGAGAGACGTTTCAAATTGTGCTTCTATGTTAAATGTACCCCAAAAAGAGGCAGCCTACTTGTATACTCACACCATATGAGTTCGTATAAATATTTAAATTGGCCATTTTACCTTTAACAATTTATTTGGAAGGTGGAATAAGAAATCTGTGGTTACTAGATCAAGGCTATTTTTTCTACGAATTTAATCCACTTGGCATTGAGCTGTCGGAATCGCCTTCTTAAGCAATCTTGATTTAAATTAAACCCAGATCTAGTAACGGTAGATATGAATGAACACCTTCCTTGTGCTTGTATTGGTAAGCATGAAAGAGTCGACTTACAATATTTCTCCATTCATTCATTCATGAGTACGGCTCGCGTCGGATTGATAGAGCAGCACGTTTGAGTCCAAAAGAGCTTTATGTTAGGGTTTTCGAAAAAGACAGGACGGAAAATGTGACTCTCTCTCGCTCTAACACTTAGTGATGCACGACTTCGGCATGAATTAGGGCGATTCAGCTCGTCGACTCGCTGTGAACTACAACTTACTGTCGCATAATAAATTGCATTGCACTGCGACTACAAAACGCACACGCAGAGGGCGGAAACGGCAAAATTGGCAAAAACTTGAAACAAACTATATATTCTGAAAACTTAATTTGACTATTAAAGATTTGGTTAAGAGAGTAATGCTTTAATTTCAAAGACTTCTTCTTTCTACTGACGATTCCAACTTTGCACAGCTCGACAACCCTGTAGATGAAACCATGCGTATCTTTTCCTGGACAGGCCCAAGCCAAAACAACCAATAAATAGTATCAATCACAAATGATCGCAAAACGAGAGAGTCTGCTGCAACTGCACCCAGAGGGTCTCTGATCTGGCCAAAACTTGCAGCTGTCTGCCTCATCACCTGCCCCTCCAACCTCATGACCATCGCCGCATCTTTAGCTTAGCACAACAAATAATGATTCATGCGAGAAAAGTAGCGGCTAGAACAGGTTCTAAATGGCCAAAGACCGAAACGTGACTTGGTTTGTGGGAGAGTGGCGGCAGAGGACCGAGGAGTGCCGGTCTCTGATCCTTTTGCGGCACATGTGCGCATGCATTATGGTTCAATAGGTCAACGATGCGTTGAATGACGACCAAAGTCGTAAGGCTTGAAAAATTACAGTAAGACACGTCAATCTTCTATAGGAACAAGCCATGTAATGGAACCAAAAAGCCGTAACCGATTGCGATCACCACAAATCAGAGAAAAAAGTTTGTCTTAAATGCGATTCTCCGGACCACCAAAGGGGACCCAGGAGAAGGTGAAGCAGAGTGAGGAAGGGGATGAGGGGGGGCTCAGCCGTTCGCAGTTTGTCAAAAAGATGTTGGCGTTCTGATAATTTGTTGCACACATTCGGCTTAGAAAATCGTTATTTTGTGTGTGTGTGTGTGTGTGTGTGTAGGATTTCCTGTTTCTGTTTAAAGTTTTTTTCTTCTCAGATTTTCTTCTTTTATTTTTGAGGCCGTAACAAATCTGTGGCTGATTTAAATCTATGCATTTACTTATTGTTAGTTTGCAGTCAGAGGTTTCCAAGAGGTATTTCTTGTGGGCTTATGACTCTGACAACGTACGTTGGACGGTGGCTTGAGGTGGTAAGGCGACATTAAGTAAGCCAAGTGCTGAAGTTGTTTGTTCAGTTTAGAAGTAATAAAAGCCTAAATTCACATTTGAAAATGTTCATAAAATATTTTTTGATTCTTAACTTCCATTTGCATCACCCTCTCCCACTCAATTTGCCGCACTTGACCTTGTTTCTTTTCAAAATGCACTTCTGATTTGTATTTATGGATTTTAATTGAAATTGGTTTTTTGGTTGCGCTGATAGGATCTTTATTTTTGGCTGCACTTCAATCACGTAGACTGGTTCAACTGTGTGGTCTTCTCCCCCGTCACAGTTTTGCATACCTAATTTTTCTAATTCCAATTCCAAAGAAAAGAAATTTAACATTTTCTTATGAGCTTCTCATTATGCATTGCTCGTCTCGTTATAGGCCATAATTTCGAGCGAGTTTTTGTTTTTGACATTTTTATAGCTCACTTATCTGAGACTAACTAATTGGGAGAGACAAAAAGGTTACGAAAAACTCGCCATGCCACAAAAGCTTCTCAAAATGCTTGGCACGTTTCCAAGACGATTTGCTTTATTGGAAAAAGTAGCAACCTGAAAAAAAAACGATTTTCCCGCAGAATGCGGACACACGCAGTGGACTTGAAATCGGACTTGGACCGGCTCTCTTGGCAATTAAAATATTGACAGTTTTTCCATAGTGAAGAATAATAAGTTTTTGTCTAAGATCGCACATGCATATAGCAGCGACGGGCCTCCTGCTGTTTGTTTTTGGATCGCGCGAAAGGTTAACGCGACATGTTCATGTGACAATGTCAGAAATAGAGAAAAAATAGAGACTGCCGGCAGTCAGAAATGTCTGAAGCGCATAAATAACTGCATTTGTGACATCGAATGGAATGCTTGTTTCGTCCAGGTCTGGCCTAGGCTTCGCTCACTGGTCGGCCTGTCGTCTGGCCATGTCTGGTGCGGATTGCACTCGCTGCTGGTAGCAAGGTGCGGTGCCCATATGCAGACAAACCAACAGAGCTATTTGTAGCTCACCTCGCTGATTATGGAAAAATTGTTCAATGTTTTCCTTGAGTCGGTTTGTGTTGGATGTTGAGAGTTTCGTTCTCCACTTACAATTGCATCACAGCGTAAGGAAAACAGAATATTGATTGAGAAGATGGGTTCAGAAATTAAGTGATTGATACTTTCTAAATAAAATTGATAACAATATTTTGATGATGGCTAGTGTACATTTCAGATTTGAGATTTATCATATTCCCATATCATTATATTCACAGATTCACCAAAAGTAAAATTACATTATTAAATCAAATTACTTGTAATCCATTGTATAAAATTTAATCAAACTTTACGATATTTGGTAATTTTTATTGTGATTGACGAAGTAAGACCACTTTAAAATTTTCATTCAATATTAAAGCCGGGTATCCAGCACCGCGGAAACTTAAAATTCCTGTCAAATTTCATATAAAAAAACTGTGTCAGGAATTTTTAGTTTACCTTTTCGTTGCTTGTGCATCCAGCAACATGAACGTAATCCACAGTTTCTTATCGATAGTTGGCATATCGATAGCGTGTGTGGATGGAGAGAACAGCTGATACACAGCGCAGGAATATATTGCCAACAATTATTTTGGATGTGATGAGCGAAAATTTTGGGGGGAATGCTTTTATATTTTTTTTTATTATGAGCTGTCATCTGGCTGGGGAACCATCAGCGTGCAAAGATTGGTAGGGGATGGTGCCAAAGGCACACTTATGCCAAATTGATGAGGCCGCCAGAGGGATGCTTTCCACAGACAAAACGGTTGGAGAGATGTTGTCGGATAAGTCGCCTTCTTAATCTGTGTGTCGCCAGATCATAGGCAAATCTATTGGAGGCCATAATGGGCTGCCTCACATACCAGGGACCTTACATAGAAGACTAGTTTCTTGAGGGCAGTTGAGCATGCCGTACCCCATAAAGGGATCGCCCAGATCCACCGCTACGAGGCTTGAGAAGCCAATGGAGCTACAATGCCGTAGCTACTGCTCGAGTCCCATGGACTTTCCTGGTCAAGCGGCGGCCCAGCGACAAGGTACCGCGGTCTTGTATCCGAAAGACTTCATTTGATTGGAGTACAGCCTAGAGGTCATGCAGCAGAGATGTTTTGTGCCATCCGAGACACACTGTGAAGTGTCATGCTCAGCCATCGACCTATCATCCCCAAGTATAACCTGTAGCACCCACTCCGAGCAGCATGCTTCCTCCAGAAAATATTATTTTTATTTTTTTAAATTTACTTAAATTCAAATAGTTAACAGTGCTTAACAGCTGATTGATCAGAGTGACCTTCCACCTTTTAGGTACATGGTCACACTGTTTAAGTTATGTTCCACACACACAAGAAATAAATAACAAATTCCTGGCAGGAATTTTCCGCAGTGCTGGATACAGGCCTTAAAATAAAAATGTTATGATTCGATTTTACTTTAAACGGTCTTACGAAATTTGTTCTCTAGTTTAAATTTCAAATTCAGAACCATTTACAAATAACAATTTGATATTTTTTTAATTAATTTTGAATCTAAGTACTTTTTTTTTAATTTCACATGAATACGATATTCGGACTTAAGAGTCTAATTTACGAAGTTCGAATATAAATATTAAATATATAAACGATTCAGAAAAATCAACAAATTACGTTAAAAAATTTCATATATAGTTTGGAAAATAATTAATAAATTATTTACCCAACCATTTTTATATTTAATTAACTTTACGATATCAAAATTTTTAAATTGAGCCACAAATAAATTTATAATTTGAATTTAGTCAAAATGTTTGTTAAGCAGGCTCAAGGTCAACAGTTGCTCAAAGATTTTGAGCATTTATTATTGGACATCAACGATTTGTCAGTACAGTACTGTTTCAAGGGCCTCCCGGTTCTCTCATCAGTGGGCTTTTTTGGTCTTATGCTCCCAGTCGTTTGCATGTTACATTAATATCGACTGTCCACTGAATAAACATTGGGTTACTGCAAGGAACGCCTCAACGAACACAATAAAGAACAATTTGTAAATTAACTAATTTAAAGTAAAATTGAAATTTAGACAAATTTAAGCTAATCGCAGTTATTAACAGTATTCTGAGTTTTATCCAGGTTTACATAGTTACTTAATAAATGAAAAAAAAATTACTTGAGCGGAGTTTGGATATACAACGTTTAGGCCAATTTACGAAATATAATAGTTAATTATTGTGATATTCACTTTTTGGTCTTTTAGTTTTAAAAGAAAAGCAGATAAACGATACGTATGTACAAAAAGGATTGAAAAATTTCATAAATTTTTATTAAACTTGTAGTTTTTATGAATATAGAATATAATATTTTTGAACTCTTGACATCATGTACGTACGATTTTTTAGAACTTTTAGGAAAAACTAACTACGTTTAGATTTATAAAATCTAGATTCAGCTACTTAAATAAAAATATTTAGCCCAACTGTTTTAGTGTTGAAGCCTTTTTGGATACTTATGATATTCAGATTGCATGACTTGGTCTTACCTTTTAAATTTTAATTTTATCTGCAAGATATGCAGACACATAATTAAAACAAAAAACATTTTTCTGATTCAGTGTAATCACAATTTTTTGCATACTTACTGCGGGCTTACGATATTCAAAATACGATTTTGAGATTTGTGCTTTTTGACCTATATTTTAGTTCACTTTTTATTTGGGAAAATCAGTAACATGCCGAATTACCAACGCTGGCAAGAATTTACGATATTTCAATTAGTAATTTTATTTGAGCGGTAAATTCCTTACAATATTATACCACTAATATTGCAATAAGCGTAGTTAATGTGTGAAATTAAGTCTTAGTCATTTCAAATGTACGATACTCAAATTAACAATCAAGGGACAAAAGTCAGCATTCATAAACTAAATAAAATTTTTCCCCCAACACAAGCTTTGCTTCCAAATGTTGCCAACAACATAAGCTTGGCAACATGTTCTATGCCAGTTGCCGTTAAGTGTGGCCGTATCCCCCTCAGTGATCTCAGCTGACTCTCTCTCTCTGTTTGCGCACTCACCAAGACACAAAACTTGGAGCTGGGCCAGCAGCTGGGCCAGCAGAAACCAAATCAGTTGCAAGAAGACGACGCGCGCGTTCGGTTTGAATGGAAATTCGCTGGCGATCTTCGTGAATT
This sequence comes from Lordiphosa stackelbergi, assembly GCA_018904235.1. Taxonomy (NCBI): domain Eukaryota; kingdom Metazoa; phylum Arthropoda; class Insecta; order Diptera; family Drosophilidae; genus Lordiphosa; species Lordiphosa stackelbergi. Next base: position 74,568 of record JAEIFU010000079.1, read on the forward strand.
TCCCGCGAGTGTGTGTTTGTGTGTGTGTGGGAATTTGTTTATGCCGAAACCCAATCATCTTTATGCAATTCTTCGGAAATTGACAATAGTGCATCAGCAATTTTTGAATGCATTTCCCTTACGCGGCATCGACGAAAGAAAAACCTTTTCATTTGCCACAGCGATTGGATTGATTGCTTGATTGATCTATTTTTGCACTTGATTTGCGACGCACGCGCCTCGCGTTCGCGACGTGACTGGCGCTCCACTCCAGTTGGAGTTGGCAGTTGGTGATGGAGTCGGGGGCAATTATGTTGATTTGTGCAACGCGTCGTCGCCGCCGCTGTTGTTGTCGTTGATTTCCCCAGGTTGATAACGAAAAAATTTGCAATGCAAAGAAAAGAAAATTGATTTGATGATCGCTCATCTGCAAGCCAGATCTTTTGATCTTGACACGCCCACAAAATTGATTATATATCCAAAGGTGTTTATTATATTTGGGCGTGCAAACAAAAGTAAAATGTGAAAATCGTGAAGATCAAGTGAAAACCCCAAATGTGAAACATAAATATTGTTATAATAAAGGTGGGAAAATTTGAAATTGATAGTTGCAGCATTTGGAGAAGTTGAATAATATCAATAAAAATAAATTTGGATAAAAATAATTTAAAATATCTTCAACACAACATGGATCATATTTTAATATACAAAAAATTTATTCAATTTTTTCATTGAAATTTATTTTCTGAGTATTTTATTTACCAACATTTTCGCCTTAAAACTTCTGGGGAAATAAAACAAAAAAAAAAAATATTTCATAATAAATTCAGCAAAAGATACTTTCGTGAAATGCAGACTCATTCCGTATCCATGAAGATATGGCAGAAGAAACTTAATTCGGATTTAATTGGGTCTTTGATCTGATAACGGGGAATGGCTTATAAAAGATTAAAATATTGACCTCATATTATTTAGAAAACTTGACTTGATGAAAAAATTATTTTATTAACAAATTAAACTGAATATTTAGTTTAGAAAAAAAACCAAATAGTCACAAAAATAAATACGAAAAATACAAAAATCTTGGAAAATTCTAAAAAAAATTTGGGATACAAATCTTTGCAGAAAATCGAAAAGGCAGGGCTGAAATCGTCTGTGCCGATGTTTTAATACACTGCGAAGCTCGCTTGAGCTTATCTTGACGATAAGATTTATATCAGAGATTAAAACCGAAACGAACAACGGTTGGGGTAACGCATACTGTTTTGGCCGATTGCTTTTTTCCGATTACGGTTTTATTACAGTTGAGGAATATGGGTAACATCATCCATAAAATAAAGTTTGATTGCCTTACGCTTTGATGGAATTTTTAGGTAACAATTGTAAGCGTGAAAGGTATCGTTTTGATTGTAAATGACAGTTTAAATTTTTCTTTTTTTTTCATTCATTAAAATCACAAAAATTAGCAATCACGATTGCACATCACATTCGTTCACCGCCACAATCGAACTAGATCCATCGATTCTTTTGTCATCGATTTGTGCTGGTGAACACGACCATTTTTTTAAGTAAAAGTACTAAGTTCAAATTTCTTATACACAAGTATTTTCGCCTATTTTAAAGATTAACATACTAAGTTTTAACTAGTCTAGTCATTCATGTTAAAATATCTGACTTGGGACTTTCGTGAAAATTTTCTTTCAAACTAACTGAATTTTGCAAAAAACTTTACATGTTGAAACCCGTATGGAGAAAAGATCGCGTATGGTACATATATCAAATAAGTTTAGGTTTGTCGAAATTTTAATACAGGCTTACGTTAATGAAGGTTATAAGAAACAAATTTTTTTCGGTTACGGTTTCGGTGAAATATTTTAAAGTGTTTTTAGCGTTTGAAGTTTTCGGCTTGAGTTACGGGTTTAATATCTGATATTTTCTAGTTATAAATTAAGGGGCACACCTAGCGTAATGGCCTAAAAAAAGGTGATTTTTGGGAATTTTTATTAAAAAATAAACTTTATCAATTATTTCAAAATTTTAAGAATATCTTTCAATTTATACATGTTTCAAGAATATACAGTGAAATTTTTGAAGAAAAAAATTAAATATTTTTTAAGTTACAGTCAATCTCCAACGGCGCAAAAAGAAAAGGTCCTTCACTGCTGCAGTGATTCCGGCCTTCTCCGTGGATGAAATCTAAAAAAAAAAATTCTCTTTAAACTAGATAATATTGTTTGTACAATGACCTACGATAAAAAAAATCAAAAATTGACAATATGGCGGCGTTTTAAAAAAAATAGTCGAATTTTACCCAAAATTTTGGTCGTTCTTGGCCTGCCAAAAATTCGATTTTTTGATCAGATCAAAAATCGATAGGTCATTGTACGGAGAACTATATATAGAACATGTAAAAAAAATTCGATAGTGATCGGATCATTTGTTTTTGAGTAATCACTGCAGCAAATTCGGAAAATGCTGTTTTGAGAAAAACGCGTTTAAAGATAGCTAATGAGACTCTCTAGCTGCCGAGCGGCTGCTCTTTAAATTGCTATAACTCAAAAACTATTTGAGATATCGATTTGCAATTTTAATATGTTATTTTTAAAGGTGTAATCTACCGAAATATGAAAAAAAAAAATTTTTTTTTTAAATTTCACACTAGGTGTGCCCCTTAATATGATGATTAATTTAATATTTTTTGATTGTGTTAAATGTTTTATGATGCATTTTTAAATTATAATTCAAATGAAGTATAACTTGACAACCCTTAGACAGTTTGCTGTTACATAGCTAGCATAGATAGATGGCGCCAGCTGAGGTTGAGTGACAAATTGGTGGTGGTTGATATGGCGGCCTTCGGATGGTTTTGCGAAGAATTATTGAAATGCGAATTTTAATATCAAAACAAATAAATGTTTCTTTCATTTGATGCAACCTATCCAGAAAAAAAATGTTAAGCAAACTTCTTGTCCTGAACCTTCTGCTAAATCTCTTTCCAAAACACGAGAATTTTGAAACCAACCGAAAGATAGTCCTAGGACACCGAGAATTGGATTTGGGTTGGAATTCGGTGACACCTCCTTTTATGAATCTGACTGCTTATTTCTAGTTTGGATCTCTAAGCAGCAGATACATTACTCTGAAATTAATATTATAATGTTTTGCATTGCATTTGGGGGTGCCACAGAAACCTCTTCCAACCAAATTCCTACCGAATTCTAATTCTTAGGTGCCACCGAAATTTCTTTTGGTTGGTTTCAAACCTCTAATGTTTTGTTAGGAGATTTTGCAAAGCTCTTTTCTCACTAGCGCCTTTTGTCGAAGTGGCGCCCTCTACATGACAACTAGCGGATTAAGGGATGGAAACTAACACCTCATGTTTGGCGCCAACAAATTTTTAAATTTTGCATTATATGGATGGAGAATGCGACTTAAAATTGAATTATTATTTAAAAATGCATCATATAACACAATCAAACAATTTCAGTTAATCATTAAATTAACCCACAACTAGAAAGAGGGAAATTTTTTGGCGAGAGACTCACCCCTGTTTCTAGAGATGGAACATCAATTGGAACATTTGGTGCTCTAACTCGATTTTCCAATTAGAAAATGAAATCTCTAGAAGTTCTGTGGCACCAACGAATTTTTCGAGAGATTTACAAACCAACCGTCGGCAAAATCTCTAGAGATTTCTGTGGCACCCCCGATTATACTGATTTTCCATTCAAAGATATCTTATTGTCTTTGCTTTTGCATATTTGTTTGAATAGCCACACTGGCAAATATTTAAGTTCGCAAAGATCAAACACTACTTACCGATATAAATTAAATTTTATATCTTCAGCCTAACTTTACCCAAATATTATCCGACAAAAACAGAAGCAAAACTGTCCAAATTCATTAATTAAATTCACTAAACAACCGAATCAATAAAGTTGTAGAAATTTGATATCATCTTCCAAACATTCTGCCCCAAAAAAAAAAACTCATTCAAGTGTTAAAAATACCCGCCAGCTAATTACGTAGAATTGTCACTTTTAATTAGAATAAATACGGAAAAGCTTCAGACACTCAAGACAAGACGCATTGTCAAGATAAAAGCTCACAGTAAAAAAATGCACAGGAAAAATGATTTTACTAACAAAGTTACAGGCCTAGGCTAAGAGGGAAAACAAGTTTTCAGCTTTAGACATTAAATTTTGGGCTTAGACACAAGAAAAATGGCTAGTGCATAACAACGAGGTGGGGAGGACAAGCCCAGTAGCTACGCATGCCTAGGCGAAGAAACAAAATAATGAGCCAACATAAGAAATGACTTAATCGCTGGCGGCTTGTTAACCTCCACTGCCTAAGCAGGGGCCATTTAAGTAGCTGCACAAATAGAGATTTACCCCGGGGTTGGCAGGGGGCACTGCAAGTCAATAATTTCTGAGTCGCCCAAAACGCGAATCGTTTGCAGATTATATATGTCTAAAATAGGGGGGACCACCGTCAGTGCCTTTGAGGAATTGCATAATTATAGCATTTTCCGTTCCGGCAACAACCACAATTCAACTTGGTCTAGGTTGAGGCTAATTTGTTTAACATACTACTTGGAGGTTTGGCTCATAAAGACAAGTTGGTTGATTGGCATCTTTTTACAAGATATACACTAAAAGGAAAAGGTTTGGGGCATAAGGCAGAACGGTTTGTAAGACAATTTTTTAATGCTTGAAAATAATTTGTTTAGTACCGCAAAGATTAGAATGTTTTGGGTCCCTGGAACGTAAAGAAGAAGGCTCAGTTACAAAAACCACTTAAATCGCTATATGAAAAATTTGGTGCGTATTCTATTGAGAAGAGTTTTAAAAACCTACTCCTTTGGCATGTTTTGACTTCGAGAGTTGAAATAAAGTAAAATTCAAGTTAAAGTCATATTTATGTTAATTTAAAATAGGGTTTACCATCCAGTTCGGAGGGCATCAAAACGGAATTATTAATGTTCACAATAAAGAAAATTTCCTAAATCAAACCTGGTCACACTAACAATTGGCTATTTCCGAAATATAAAAGGCCACACCAGATTTTAAAAGAAACAGAGAATTTATCTTCGTTTTAGAATGAATTAGAAAACTACAAATTTTCCTCTGTCCCAAATCTGTCTACGCGCGTTTTTTTTTACATTTTTTATTTTAACATGACAATTTGTTCTTTTCATGGAACTTTGGGATTATTATGTATTTCATTATTAATTTCAACTTTAATTTTTATAGATTTTTTTGTTTCCCTTAGCTTACGGTGTGACGCTATTTTTTGTCTATACATTGCTCCTTCCTTATACTAATAAGGGATTTTCCATAACATTAATCGTATTGAGATCTTTACGATCGATTTTACTAAATCTAAGGCACAGCCAAAAAAGAGTACTTTTCCTATTTTCTCCTATAGAGTATAAGGCTGTGCTCATATTTTTTTTTTATTTGTCTCCCAGTCTCATTTTTTTCCATTTTCTACCCTCCAGGCAACTCAGGCAGTTAAAGTTTCCAAAACGCTGTCTGACCAGAAGAAGATAAAGAGGGAGGAAGAGCGACAGAGAAGAAAAGTTTGCAAAATATTTGTACATTGTAACTGCAAGATATTGATCTTGATTGTCAAGATCGCACACACCATGATCTTCGTCCTCGTCGTCGTCTAGTCAAGCCAAGTTGAAACGAGTCGAAAAGTTCAAACAAGTTGCATTGTTTAACTTTGACTTTGACTCTGACTCTGAGTCTGTGTGTCAATTTTATGCCTTTTTGGATAACGATCAATGATCGTGTCTCCAGTGATTAATCGTGTGTGTCGTGTGGGCCATGGGAAAGGGTCTCTTTAGTCTTCTTCATTTATTATTAGAGCGTAGAAAGTGGCACTCATATGACTGCATATATGCAAATGAATCAGAGCTTGAATGCACTTGACTGACCAATCGAATTAACAGCTGGCAACTTTCGATGTGAAAAATACAATAATTATGGCGAAAAACTGTTTTATATATAGTTTACTTGCGCAATGACAAATTCCAGATGTGTGTCAAAAGTTTTCAAAAAAAAAAAAGATCAGCAATTTAGATTTATGGTCGCTGTGCTAAATTTGTGGGAGGTCTCTTTGATCGATTCAAAAGTGATACGATCAGAAGAATTTAAAGCGATCACTTGAATTGGGTAGAAGGAAAAAAAGCTTTTGTTGTGCTCTTTAGTTAAAAGTGAGCATCATATTTTGTTGGTGTGGTTGGTAAAGCAAAAACTATTCTTATGGTATTAAGAGTGCCAATAATATTTGTCCTTACCGTTTAGCTACCCTTTGCACTGAGGATAATCTCCATTCAGTTAATTAACTTTGTCAAATTCAATATTAAAATCAAATTTTCATTAATAAAGCTTTGTTTTTAGTTAGCTTAAGGTCCATGATTATTATTATTCTAAGAGTTACACAATATTATTGGTGCTGTTCGAAGTCTAAATTTTCCGGTTCAAAAAGACTTACAATTTATTTCCTTAAAAGTTCTGAGAGAGTTGTTAATATTTTCATTTTAGAAGAGTTTTTTATTCAATTGAACGTTTAGAAAAAGTCTCCTTGACAGATACTTTACAAGAGGTGCGCACAGCCTATGCTCACACCTCGCTAACTCACGCTTAGCAACAACCTTTAGATATTTTCTCTCTTATTTTCTCGTTTCTTTCTCTCTTATGCCTCTTGCAAAGTCGAACGCAACAACAAATAAGTATGCGTCGTCTTCATCGCCTTTTGTGTGCTTTAGGCAGAGACACGCAATAATCGAAATTCGCTTTCTATTTCTTGTGGTTGTTTTTGTGTTAGAAATATTTTCTTCCGTAAGCTTTACAAAGTTAATACACTCCTGCCCAAAATTATACGACACCATGAAAATATTAGTTTCGACCCTCGTAGGAGAATGGGAAAGCATAATACAACAAAATCAGGTATGCAGAAAGAAAGCTTAATGAATTCTGCGTAAAATCTGAAATTCTTATCTCTGTTGCATCTCGCGTTTTCAAGTAGCGTTAAAAAATCAAAAAAGTTCGATTTTTGTCATGTCTGCAAGTGTATCAAAATTATACGATATAATTCAAATATTGCGGCTGGAGATAAAGATTTGGTTTCAATTAATTTTTTTATATATCTGCTAACAATTAAAATGAATTTGTAATAAAATGACGCGTGGGCGATTGTTATCCGACGAGGAAAAGGGAAGGATAAGAGCCTACAAAGATATTGGCTTTAACGTAAGCGAAATATCGCGGAAAATCGGTCAAACACGTTGTGTTATCACCAAATTTTGAACAATCCGGATGAATATGGTGTGAAGCATAGCTCTGGAAGAAAACCCAAGTTGTCTGACCGCGAAAAACGTCGCATAATACTTAAAGCTAGCAATTCGTTTTCTTCGTGCTCCACACTTGCCGCATGTTGCAGTACGCCTGTGTCACGGATGACTGTTTGGCGGACGCTGAAATCATCGGAGTGCATTGTCAGAGGAGTCTTAAAAAAGGTTCCGCTCTTAAAGCCTCACCACAAAACAGTGGAAATAAAACTTGGAGAGAATCTGGGCCTCGGTATAAAATTTTAGCTTTATTTTGTTTAAACAGCTTTGTTCAAAATTTATCATTTAGATAATATTTTTTGATGACAAAAAATTTTGTCCTGAAGGTCCACATGGGTTTCGGTACTTTTGGATAGATTTGCGTAAGGATCCACTTATGTTATCCAAACGCAATTACGGAGGCGGATCCGCAATGGGTTAGGGAGCCTTTCATGCGTCTGGAACGCTTAATCTGTGCTTCACCAGCTGTAGGATGAACAGTGGAGAATACAAAAAAGTATTGGAGGATCGTCTTCTGCCATTTTTTGAAAAAAATATGGAAAGAGATCTTGTTTTTCCGCAAAATAATGCATCTATTCACAAGAGAAGAGAGACCCAGCGCTTTATAAGTGATCACCATATAAATGTTTTGGATTGGCCGGCACTCTCCCCTGACCTAAACCCAATTGAGAACATGGTAGGTATCTTAGCCAGGCGTGTTTACGCCAATAATAACAAATTTGAGAATCCTCAAAAGCGAAATTTTGGCCCAATAGTCTCTTTTAGACCAAAAATTACTTACAAATTTGGTGAATTAAATGCCTAAGAAATGCCAAAGTCTCAAGGTGACTCTATTATTTATTAAATAGTGTTTATATACCATTCTAAGAATAAAATGTTAACTAAATCCAACAAATTTACAAGTGTAGTATAATTTTGATAAAATTGCAGACTTGACAAAAATCGAACTTTTTTGCTCGTTTAACCGCTACTTGAAAACGCGAGATGCAATCAGAGATAAGAATATCAGATTTTAAGCAGAATTCATTAAGCTTTCTTTCTGCATACTTGATTTCGTTGTATTATGCTTTCCCATTCTCCTACGAGGGTCGAAACTAAAATTTTCATGGTATCGTATAATTTTGGGCAGGAGTGTATAAGACAATTCAAATAGTATTTCGAGTTGACCGATGACCAAAGGACATTCGACAGTCGATTGCTGAATCTTAGAGTTTGGAGAAATAAGATGAATTCGGACATGGCATACTGTTATATTCCCAATTCGGTGCTATTACAAAAATGGGCCTAGAAATTTACAAGAAGGAAATTTTTGTGTAGTTTTCTCCAATATTGTGCTTAAGTCTGCAGACAAGACCACAGGGATTCTCTTGAATAGTTATATAAATAACCTGCTCTCTCCTTTGTGTAAAGCAGCGTTTGTCAAGAAGAGCGAGTACAACAAGTGAGAGCTATGACCTACTTCAGGTCAGGACTGATACGATGTTTGCTCTCTTGGCACAATCTTCCGAATGCCTCCGGTTCGTGTCGGCGTGACAATCACTGGTGTAAAGCTTTAGCTGTTTGTCCATTTTCTTATTTTGCAGAACTAGATTAAGCTAAACGGACCACAATAAAAAGCTCTCAAAATTATTACGAAAAAAATAGATAAATTGTAAATTGTTGCTTTAGTACAAATTTTGAATTCTTTTATTTAAATCTGTAAGCCAAGTTAGCCATGCAGTAACTTAACTCTCGATCACTCTACCATCTCCTACTCCTACTCCACAAAAATCTGAAATCATAGGGTACCCCAATCTTCGATATCCCGCAGGCTTTTTCCTTAACGTTTTGGTATGCCAATTTAAGTTTTTTTTTTTGTTTTGCTTGATCTTTGATCTACAATTTGAAATGCCGAGCCAGAGACGACTACACACAGGGAGGGCGGCCGTTAGATTGTAGCCCGATCCGATCTTTTTATTTTAGGGAGTTTAGAACTTGTTTTTGGCAGAACAATGGCCCAGGCGCCGCTTTCAAGTTCAATGCGATGATGACGATCATCGATCGAGAGTAGCAACAGCGGGTCTAATTGGGTCAGCCGGTCTGAGGACTGCGAACCATTTAATTGGATTACCGCCTTTTGATTATATTTTGGTTTGGCGAGTACAAGTTGAGTCATAGATCATAACACTTTTTGGTTATAAACTCTACCTTTGTTTAAACGAAAATTCCAAGCTTATCGCTCAACACAAATAACACACATCACATATCTTTTTGTAGGGCAAACAAAACAAAAACTACAAAACCTTTACCCAGACAAGAGCCAACTACTGTTGAAGATTTCCAAAGAAACTGCATCTCTGGGTGTTGCTTGCAACTCTATTAGCATTCCCAGAACAAGAGAAAACAAGTTCAGCTCTCTGGCTCATCTATAAATCCATGTTGCCGCCCATTAATCATCATGATGTCCAAAGCCAATCATCACTAAGTCAAGCTGGAGGGCTTTTCCACTAATGAGTTATGGCATTTTGCGTAATCGCTTTGAGGTGGGGTGAGAGGATCATTTGGTACATTTAATTAAGTAGCATTTTATTGCGATCTTAAACTGATGTTAAATCAATGATATTCAAAGCTGCTTATTAATAATATTAACAGAAATGAAACAACAAAAAATTAGAAGAAATAACCTTGGGTTAGAGTAAATCGTAAAACTTTTCGGGTCTTTCAAATAGGCAATTAAAGGGCTTTTTAAAGAGAAGGCTAAGTGAGAAATACAATAGAATTTTTTAAGTGATGTGTTCGCCATTTCAGGTAATGTTTAGTAATGAAAAGTAACCTAAACTTTGTTGCGAAACCATTATAAGTTAAATGACTCATTAAAAATATTTAAATATATTTTTATTTAATGTCCATTGTTGCCTGCATTAATTTGAAGTTTAATTCCCGGTTAACTTTTCCACTTCCTAATAACATTTCATTTCATACCTTCCCCATTCTCCACACACAAAGTATCTAAAACGCTGCACCTGCCACATATCTTCATTAAATGTAACCCACTTCAAAAAAAAAAAACTCTATTGAACATTTCGCACATTTTCCTAGTTCACTTCACACTAACAGAAACTCTGGCAACCAGGGAACACTCATCTTTTAACGCCTTCATCATACAAGAAAACTGACCAGACTTAGTTGGGTTCATAAACTATTTGAATATGTTGCAGTGCACCGCTTGCACCACCCGCTGGCCCGTTTTGAACAGTCTGTGCCTCTTTCCACTTGGACATGGCCACATGTTGCTTCTTATATATAGACATGGTTTTATTTTCTTGTTGGTTTTCCAATCTTTATTGCATAATTGCAATTGAATTGTTTGTTGGATTTCGATTTCGTTGAGGCAGTGTTAATGATTTGATTTAGAGCCACATGGACTACCGGATTAGCAAGCAGATTTGAGCTACAAGTATTTGCCATAAATTGTATTGATGAAGTTATTATTTTTGTGTAGAAGAAAGTGGGGTGGGGGAAAATGGAAATGAAGTAGGACATGCATGTACAATACATACATTTGGCTCAGCGGGATCTGTGGGAGCTGTGGAGAAAGGTTTGAATTAATGAAAATTGAGGCCATGAAAATGGGGTTAATAACAACGATTTGTTGGCAGCGGGTTCAATGAGATTATGATTTATGACTTTTGAAGAGCTATCTGATCACTCTAAATGGGCTAATAAATGAGGTAAATTTATATGAATAAATTAAATCAATGTTTAAAAAAAGTTTTAATAGTGTCGGGAATACCGTTTCCAAAGCCTTTACATGAAACCTTCATAGAAGACTCGATTGGTACCCCTTTTAATGGCATCCTGTCAAAATTTAATGATTGTACTGAAAAATGAATAATAAATGCACACAAAGAGTATCATCGCTGAAAAATAGATCTTCCCCTTTAAGTTAATAAGCTTACTCATAATATTTATTACTTAATTTTGGTGAAGCTGGATTTACCTAAACAGTCAATGCTATTCTTAGTCAATTGCTGGTACAAAAATGAAAATAAACCGCGAGCCAAGGCTTTGTTGGTGTAACTGAAAACGCAGTTCTGTCTATTTTTAGGTCCGGCTTATGGCATGTATTAGTTAGTTTGTGTCTACAAAAGGCTACTTCATATTACAGTTGTTTTGTTCTAGAGTTCCATATCTAAAGTTTATGCAACAGTCCATTAAGTCATCATAAATATCGATTTAAATAAAAATCTATCGTGCGCTTTCAAAAATATTTAAGAATTAAGGTTCAACTCCTGAAGGTACATTAGGCAATTCCACGACTAAAGTGATTTTTTTTTAGATTGCCTTCTCAATGACTCTGTCCACATTTACTGAGTTTTGCAGATTGGTATCTTACAGATTACACACTTAGACGCTAGAAATTTTATCGGAGCCCTTATTACATAGCTCAGGAAATCCGCTCTAGAAAATTGTCAGAGCGCATTGCCAGAGCGAGTACTGACCAACCATCAATTGGCTACGACAATGAGCATGGACTTGCCAACTCGTTTTCTCGAAAACAGCTGATAAATTAAACATTTTTATGGAATCTGGCCAATAAAAAGCATTTCGATACCGGCAGCTGCATCACTTGTGGCGGAGAATCTTTTTGGGTATGCTCTCCCGTTGATATGGTTGCTATGCCAATCTCGCAATGTGTGTACAACACCCGAGTTCAAATTTCCGTAGCCTCCATTTGTTGGTTCAATGATTTAGCGATACCTAAGCTTTTTGGCAAGTGGAGATAGCTATCGGTCGTTGCAGTATTTGTGTCGAATTCCGCACATTACAATTAGCAAGATTGTAGGCAATTAACCCATGTTTAATGAAAATTCATGGTTTCCTTTAAATCAAAGAGAATTGCAAAAAATTTATGAATTTTTACTCGTAAAGGGCAGTTTCCACGGTTCGCAAAAAATTTCTCGAGAAAAAGTTGATATTCCGCAGATTCTTAACAGAGTCTGCTAAGCCGCTGCTATTAACACGATAACACCCTTTTTTCTATCAACAAACGTTTCAAAGAAACCTTGTGCTTATTTTTGCACTGTTACATGAGCCCGCGAACTTATATACAACCACATCGCATACAGGATATTTAATAAATTATTATAATTAAATGAAATAAATAACACATTAAGGGCCGATTTCTGTTCTCCCAGATAGTTGCTATGTGTCAGATAGTTATCGATTTTACACTGTTATTTGTTAGATTATGTGACAGATCCCAGCCAGCATTTCAAGAAATTTTTAATCATATTCGAGTCTTTTTCGACTCCGCTTACTGATTAAAATAGTCACAATTGCGCTCGTTTTCCGATCCGAAATGACTCTTTCGTCGGGAGAAAATGGTACCCTAGCCGCGACTCCTCTGAAAGAGTCGTTTGTGACTCTTCTGAAAGAGTCTTTAATGACTCTTCTAAAGGAGTCTTTTATGACTCGCCCTTTCGAATCATTTTCGAGTCGTATTACCTATCAGTTTCGACTCGAGACCAAAAACAATCATTATTCAATCACCCGCGCGATCAATTTTCGATTGCTTTACGTTTTGTTAGTCTTATTTCAATGAATCACATTTTAAGCATATGCACGCTTCATTTTCGAGTCTTCTTTTAATCACCAATCTATTTTTAATCAGCAAGGCGACTCGAAAAAGACTCCTCAAAGTGATTTTTGTAAAAACGATCTTCCAAATGCTGGCTGGGATAGCTCTATGTAAGAGATGTGAAATCGGCCCTTATTGTTCTTAACTTTATGCTATTTTACAAACTGCAGTATTTGCACAGTAACCTCCAATTGAACGTCGGTAATTGCTTCATCCGACACTTTCTGTGTGACTCTTCCATGAAACGCGCTAGAAATTGCTATGTGGCGACTTTTCTTCTTCGACTTCTGCCCGAATCTTTTTAGCACCGCTCATTTTCAAATTGATGTTGTTGTTGTTCCTCTTGGCTTTCTAAAATCTGATATATTAAAACATTTGCAAGAAGTATATAAATACTTCGGCAAAGACGAAGTTAGCTTGACCTTCACGTTTTAACATAACGTAGTGGCAATCTAAGCGATGAGTGGCAAACCTCGTATTTAAAACCCCACCCCAGTTTTTTTTTTGTGTTTTTTTTCGGCTATAAAATTTATTTTTTTTTTTTTTGCCGTGGAAACCGCCCTTTATCAAAAAATATTTTTTTATTTTGTGTTTTTATTTTTTTTTTTTTTTTTTTTTTTTATTTTAACATATTTACTAGTTCTTAATTTTAATGAGCACTACAACATTTTGTGTTTTCGTTTTGTCTACTATGTTAACTTAATTTTCAAATGGGGTGTGTTTGCGAAAAAACTTAAAAAATTTGTTTTTTTTATTATGTTTTTTTTTTTTATTTTAAAATTAATTTTTTTTGTTTTTTTTTTTTTTTTTTTTTTTTTTATTCCAACTCGCCTAATCTTTGTTTTCAATGGAGCTGTATTTTCGGCTTTGAGCATATCTTATTTTTTTTTTAGAAAAAACACCACTTGCCAAGCTAATTTAAGTCAACTCATTTTGCAACCCTGGGAAAAGAAAAAAAATATTTTTAAGTGTCTTAATACTGCCTTGTATATCAAGAATTAAAAAATACTAAATACGTTTAAAAATAAAAAATTATTTTTAGGCAAAAAAAAAGGAGCTTTTCCGACAAACGTAGACTATTAATAAAGATTATAATTATCGAACCTGAGGCTTTGCCTTGATTCTTTGTTTATAACTTCTTAGATCGTTTAATTATTTTCCTCTATTTCCGGGGAATCAGAGCGATTCGGTTAAATTAAAGACATGCTTATTATTTCTAACCTTCCTAACTATCTCGAAATAGGCCAAGTCTTTGAAATTGAAAAGTAGGCTCTACACTCAAGGATCATCAATTTTAGTTACGTTAGTGTTAAAGTATCACAGTCTGATTTATGGCGCTTGAGAAGGGTATAATAATTACGCCCAAAAGTTTGCATTGCATAGAAAATTCATTTCCGACCTCACAAACTAAACATATATTTGATCAGGGCGACGAGCTAAGTCAATTAAGCCTTGTCCGTTTGTCTGTTTGCCATTCTGTCTGAGACAAATGGGATGACTCGGTTATGGATTATTTCAAAAAGAGCACTTGCAAGGGTATAAAAACTTCTGCACAGACAAAGTAAGCATTGCTTACTCGCTTCTCGATTTCACAAGTTTTAATTTAGCCAAAAAAAAGCATAAGATGGCTTCAAAGCCCACCTTGTTGCAGCCACATTACTCTACCAGTTTCCCTCAAAGGACAAACCCATGTCAAAAAAACAAAATTCTGTTCAGACCTCCAAATTGTTCGCTTCATATTTAATTAGCTTCAATTTAAGACATAATTATATACGCACTCGGCTCTGACATTTTTGAGATATTACATTAATTTGAAGCCAAAAACTGTCAAGAGAGTGGAATGCACATACGGTAAATGGTACAAAAAGTCGAACAAGTTTTGTAATGTGAGAAATTTAAATTAGGTAGCCCAGAGCCGCTGCTCAAAACAAATAAAACTGACTCTCAGCATCGCTCTCTCTCTCTCACTCTTTGAGTGGACAATGACTAAAGCGGAAGATAAAATTATGAAAAAATGTTTCTTTTATTTTGGGAGGTTGAAAAAAAAAGATCAAATAACCAAAAAGCCGCCAAATTTCAAAGGAAAACAAAAGCTGGCTCACTTTAGACAAAATTTGTATTGTTTATGGTATAAAGTGAAGAGGTATCTTCCCCAACAACCAATTTTCTCACTTGTGAATAGAAGAGAAAAGAGTACCAAAATATATACCTCAAACCATTTCGCTTGTTTGTCGGTTAATAAACAATAATATATAGTTGATTGCAAGAGCAGTTTGATGAGTTAGTGACTTTTTAATATTTATTTAAATGTCTCATTTTTGCTTCCAACGAATTTTGAATCTGTTTAAGGGCTGCTTAATTGTTCTATGATCATTTGACCATTTTTAGGGTAATCGACGGGGAAGTTCACTGAGTTGGCCGTTTTTTGGTTTCTGGATTTGAGATGAATGTTTATATAGTCCCCAGTTACGATAGAATTCGCTCGAATAGACTTTCAGCTTCGACAGACAATCCTTTAGGGCAGCGATTGTCCCGCCTGGTCCGCAGTGGCCGAACACTATGCCGAGACTCATGCTAAGAGAGTAAACAATTTCTTAGTCGCTGCATGGATCAATGAGTATTAGAGATAAAATTTGCGCTGTCTCTCAATTTTGATCGGTTTAAGCGATAGTGCCCTTATATATATTGCCCTTATATTAAAGTGACCATAGGAAATCACAGGGCTTAGAGCGAGACGAACATATTCCCAAATGTACGCAAAGAGCGTAAGTGAAGGCGAACAGCTGATTAATTTCTGACAGAAGCAGTGCCGATTGCGCAATCGTTCAGTCCAGATATCCTAGTCTGTGGTCGCTGGCAAAGAAGATTTAACATAGAAGCACAATTTAAAACGCCCCTCTTTTTTGAGTTTGATGTTATCCCCATCCTGACAAAGAGATCTTATTGTCGAGAGGGACATACAAAAAACTTAGTGCACTCAGAGACAATCGCAGCGAACAGCTTACTAATATCTGAGTGAAAAGTTGACAACGCAACAAAGTGTGTTTCTATCTTCGATCTTCTTTGTCGCTGGCCAGCGTTAAATAGGCGCGCTACTTTTGGCGTTATTTTCAACTTATATTGGGCGAAATAGTTTTAGCAAGTCGATGACAATTTATGATACCGCCATGCAATAAAAGAGTTTCCTTTATTTCTTTCTGCTTGCTCTTCTTTACAAACGCAGCTTTAAAGTGTTCATTTGCTTACGCTCATGGTCGACTGTCAGCAATCGCGGCACCCATCAAGTGGATTTCTTTTTCCTGTGCAACTATTTATGAAATACATGATGTACCCGTGTTATTGAGATAACTACAGCCTCAGTCACCTTTCATACTTTCAGACTCTGATCAACCAATATTATTCCATTAATGTTGTCGACAATTCCTTCACCTATTTTTATTTTCTTTGAAATTTCGGAGCTTGTCTCAACTAGCTTAAAATTTGACAGTTTGTAGTCAATTAACATATATTTATATATATTTATTATCAAACTGCCCTCGTATATTTGATTGTTTACGATCGACAAAGCTTTGGGCATTTGAGATTTTTGCTTTTGAACAAATTTATTACATCATGATAGCCATTTGCCTATTTGTTTGCCTTAGGAATTGTTTCGTAGTTCTTTTGTAGTTTATGCGTTTTCTCTGCTCTTCTCTATATTTGGTGTCTGTTGGTGTTTTATGTATCTGCGAATTTTGTTTGCAGCTGGGCTTCCTGGAAAATATTTATACTGAAATGCGGGGCTTTGGGAATTAAGATTTAAATAAAGTTTTCAACATGAAGTTTATGGGTTTTGTTGAGCAAATTTATGTTGGGGGCTAATATACCCCATTTTTTTATGTCTAAATTTTTTGACTGAGTCAAAAATAAACAAGCAAGTCATTTGTACAAATTGTAACACATTTGTTGAAATTTGCTATTTTTGTTTGTCTTTACTAATTAGCTTGCCATACATAAACATACAAATTGTACAATGTACATATGTGTATGAGATATTGAAATGAAACTGTTTATTTACAAATTGTCAATAAACTAAACACCAAAAATGCTGCAACTGTCAAAAGAACAAATTTTCTTTTTAGATAAATATTTTAACCAAAAAATGTAAAATAAAATTACAAGAAAACAAAACAAAATGACAAGAACAACCACAACAATAAAATGGCAACTTATATGCCTCAATTTGCTATGCATAACACAAGAAACGTTACAACAGCAACATGTTTGGACACCGCCGGGCAACACCAACATGTTGCAGCAACATCCACAACAGACAAGTGTAAATAGCAGTGTAAATATCAATATAAGCAGTAAATTCAACGAAATTGTCACCGCAACGGCAACAGCAACAGCTTCAGCCACAGCCACCTACACAGCAGCAACATTTACGGCAACTACCCTCACGCCTCGTCCACATAAATGGCGACGAAAATGGCGGTATCCAGCAAATCGCAATTCTACTTTAAGTAGAAGACGAAAATTAATGCGTCCCTATCACAAAAATGTGACACATGCCACCAGAACAACTACAACAATAATACCAAAGATACAACAGCAGCAGCAACACTTTAGCTTTGGCAGTTACCAACAGCAGCAACAGCAGCATGTTGCTGGTGTGCAGCAGCAACAACAGCAGCATATAGTGACCGTTACGCCACGTCCGCCGGCACCTGGCTTTGCCTTAGTACCCGCCTACTACCAACAACAACAGCAACATCAATTGTTGGGCAATCTCTCACAGCAGCAACAGCAGCAGCAACATCTCTTTGTGCATCCCGGCCAGAGCAAGATTTTAGTATACAGCAATTTGGGCTCAATACCGCCATGTCCTCCCGGCTTATTGCCCTCCACCAATTCGGGTGGTGTGCGAATTTATCCCCAACAGCAACACTTTATACCACTGCGACCCACTACAACACAACGCTCCAGGCAACGGGGTAAGCGGCCAATTTCATCATCATGATTCCTTTTAGCCATTTAATTGTCGTCTGCCTCTCTCTTTCCCTCTCTTTGTGAAGAAAAGGTGTTAATTACGCTAATAAAAATTGCATTCACAACGTTTTATGGTTAAACAGCAGCTCTAAAGCGACTGCTGGCGCCTTCAACACCATGTCCAATAATTACCCCCAGCGGCGTAGTCTGTGATAGAAAGCTTGGCTAATTGGAAGAGAGAGGAAGATTGGAGCAGTAATTGTGGAAGGGGGGGTATATGGTGTACAAAGGAAATGTAATTCAATTAAGTTCTTATTTGGGATGTTATCTAAGTTCTAAGTGAACTGAAAGATGTTCTCTTCCTTGCGAAGAAGGCAATTTAGACTAATTAGTTAAATATTTCGTCAAGTGCGAACAGAGTTAGGGACAAAAAATAGCCAAATTTTAAGATCTTGGTATTTTCCATTAACTGTGGGTGGGTCACACTAATCGATCAATAGTATTTTGTTCTGTTTGATCGATGATTGTTTGAAAGTTTTAAGAAGGGCGACGTGACATTAAGTGGCGTCAATTTTAGTTCAACTTTTCAAACGAAAATGAGGCCTACAAGCCGTTTACATAGACTCCTCGAATGTGCTGTTAAGCGCAACTTTAATTCTTAGCTGCGAGCATACAATATATTAAGCGATGCGAAATGTTACTTCTGTTTCTCCCAACTAAATTTTTTGATTTTTCACAATAGCAACTCTCACTAGCTGGCACGAACTGCTTATATCAAAACAACAAGGTTTTTTTTTTAAATTAAGGAAATCCTAACAGACCCACAAATATTTTTAAATAAAATTTAGTGTACCACGTGGCCTGTCAAATTGCCAGCATATTAGTGTCCCACGTTTAGTGTCATTCCTTCTTGCTCATTGCCCAGACTCTTAACAGCATACGACACAGCCAGACCCCCTTGGGACAGAATGTCATCATGACTCCCCGTTGAGCGCTACTTTACACACCAATAACCAAAAAAGAAAAAAAATTTAAAAAAAAACTCCACCGCCAACTGGTTGGCTCTCTCTTTCTATAAGTATAATGCCAGCTTCGTGCTCGTTTGGGGCCATATCTCCCCCCACCCCCTAAAATGCTAATTGACCAAAACCAAAGCAACAGGCGCCAAGTGTCCCAGGCAAACCAAGACAATCTATCAATATTTATGCTGGCAGTAGCCTAGGAAAAACGCTATTTTATTTGCTGCATTTTTAATGTGTGTGTAATTTGATTGCTTGCAAATTTGTTGATTACATAAGTGAAAAACTATGGTGGACCAGGGCAAATATATTTTGTTTCAATTGAAATTTAAAATTTATTTATCAAAATACTTTTACAGTTTGAGAGTCACTCGGAATTGTAACTCGAATACAAAGTTTTACGCTTGCAATTGCCATTTGGCTCATTTGGTTTGTTTGTTTGCTTTGTATTGTTTGCCTGTCCATTTGTAACACTATTTTTTACTTGGATTTTTGTTTTTTCCTGTTGTAGTTTTGTATATTAAGTTTTTTGCTTTTTGGTTGAGTTTTAGGTGCAATTAGCAAGCGCATTGTTTGTTTTTCTGTGGCACGTTTCAGTGTAATTAAAAAATCGACGAAACCGTAAACATGTTACCCAGAGAAAGATTTGTGAACACCATTGTAGGCGTCTGTCTCTATCTAGTGAATTGGATCTGAGACATTGGAAATGTCAATATTTGCTGCTGCTTAACCAGTCGGTTGGTTGGTTGCGTTTGTTGTTTGTCGCTTACATATGGCTTGTCCAAATGTTAATGACTCTTTGTAAGTTGCGAGGGAAGTGACATTATTTTTAACCTTAAATACACTTCGAAAAGTATAAGCGGGATGAACATTATACATCAATCGACTCAGCTCGTCGCCCTGATCAAGAATATAAATAGATAAAAAGCAGATTTCTAGGCAAAATTATACTACCATTTGCAAGGGTATAAAAAGGGGGTCGGATATCTTTCGTAAAATTCCAACAAGCCTCTAGTCTGGGTCTAACTCAAACAAACTAAAATATCCGTTCATGCCCATCGGAAAGCTTATGATGACAGCGCTAACTTGACAGGCAGAAACAGCTTATTGTCAAAATTATTTTTTTTTTAAATAACTGTTCTAAGTTACATTTTATAATTTTGGAAAAAAAAATCCTCTAAAAAATTTGTCCATTAGCATGGACACAAACCTTCCAACTCGATTTTCAAATAAGAAAATGAAATCTCTTGAAGTTCTGGGACACAAACGGATTTTTCGAGCGTTTTGCAAACCAATCGAAGCCAAAATTTCTAGAGATTTCTGTGACACCCCCGATTGTGAGGAAATTAATATTTTGATCATCAAAAAAGCATGCCGTAAACGAAGAATATTCTGTACTTTTTTAAAATAAGCTAATTCTTGCAGAGGTGGTTTCATACTTCTTCATATATTTCGTTAAAGTGCAACATAACTCTATTGTGACGAAATTTAAAGTTCTTGATATTTTTTGTTTTGATATTATAGTCAAAAGATGACTGATAGCAGATAGCTATTGACTTCGACTACTTAAAATTTTGTTGATGTTTTGTTGCTATTTTTAACAAGCAAAAGAAACTCTAATTAATCGCTCAAATAACGTTAGTTTTACCTTATCGTTTTTTTTTTTAATTTAAATTCAATTGGTTTCTGATAGCTTCAAAGTACAAGAAGGGCGACGTGACATTAAGTGGCGTCAATGTTAGTTCAACTGTTAAGTAAATCAAGGCCCACAAATTGACTGTTAAGCGTAAAATTAACTCTTAGCTACAAACGTGCAAAATCATTACTTCTATTCTTCTTCCCTCAATTATTTTTTTAAACTTCCCAATTCATCTCAAGACCTTAACGGTGAGGTATAAAAAATCTTAAAATACTACGAAAAGTAAAATTTATAAAAAAATACTTGAATTAAGTCTTTGTGTACATACTGCAGAATTAACTTGATTCAAAGTTTGATTTATTTATTTTTGTGTACATGCAGATCTGACGGTAGCTAGCCCATAATTGTAATTATTCCATACATCTTTGCATTATCAAAAGCTGGACATTAACCAGACCCTGCTGTAATTGCAAAAATATTTGCAACCTCCTCACACTCGCTTCGCTTTGCCGATTCATCTTAAACTAAAACCAAAAAAAATTGTTTTGCCGTTTCATTAAAACTGCCGCTTCGTTGTTTACGCATCAGCAGAAACAACAGAAAAAAAACCATTTGAAGTGCATAGATCAAAGTGGCCGAGGCAGGCGCCAAGCGATGTAGAGTTTGTTGGTTTATTTCGCATTTGCTGTTGTTTCTGACCTCAGACAACCCGGCACACGTTATGTAGGATTAAGGCATAAATCTAAAAGTTAAATCCAATTTTGAGCGCTTCATTAAAAAGTGAAATTTCCATATTGTCATTCCCCTTTTTCTCTTCTCTGATTAACCTCAATTCCCTAAACCCAAACGAACCACAAATGAAGGTTTCATATTTCCGGTCTTTGGGTCTTAATGGGAAATTGATTTATTATGTTTTTCATTTCTTTTCTTTCCTCTGTCGACCAGCTGCTTGACTAATTTGACACTTATGGAGGAAATTAACCGTACAACATTTTGAGATCTTGTTCAAGATTTTTCTATCTTGTCACAACAAGCTGCAGAGCAACACCTTTAAAAAAATGTTTTTTCAAAGATATTTATGATAGTGTTTTGTGGTCGTTGCAAAATTAATGCTTAATTTAAGCGTCAGAAATATAATTTGCTTGCATTTTTTGTATTTTTCGCTTGGCTCGTTCCCAAAACTCGTTCTCCATAATCAGATTTAATGAAAATTGAATAATAAATATTATCAAAGCAACAACAACAAAAATTTGTTGAAAATTGCAGCAATGTTTCAGAAGCCAAAAAGATTGCCAAAGTGTAGAAATTAATGCTTTTTTTTAAAGAGATTAATGAATATAGATAATTTGGGGTTAAAGATATGTAGTTGACATTCAAGTTAAGTCTTGGATTTTGTATAAATAAAATAAGAGTGGGAGATAATTTGATAATTTCAGTTGAGCAATGAAAAACTGAAAAGAGTTGAAATTAAACCTCGGAAAGTAATAGAAGCTGTGGATGACCCTATAAGGCTATTGAGCCATAATTTGTTTTGGGTATTAAAATAGATTTTCTAGGACTATTTTCATAAATTTTAAGCTTTGGCTTATTGATTTATCCCAATTCTTAAAGAGGACTAGAAGTCTAGATTGAGATTTGTTTGCCAATTTCGATGCAAGTATACTAGAACAATAAAAATAGAGTGGCCGTGTGGCCCAACGGTTAGTGTGCTGGACCAGACCTGTTATATAGTTCTCCGATTTTCATACAATTTGGTGAAATTATGTGAAAGCATAGAAAACTTAGTAAAACGAGTTTTGGAGTCTTTTGCATGAAACACAAAATATGTTTTTCACTAAAACTTGTTTTACTACCAATCGTTCCTATGGCAGCTATATGCTATAGTCATCCGATCCGCCAGTTCCGTCAAATGTGCAGTGTATTGTACCAAAAGACTTCGTGCAAAGTTTGATTTAGATAGATTTAAAACTGACGGAGAAGATAGCACAGAAACAGACGAACAGACAGACATGGCTGTATCAACTCAGCTCGTCATGCTGATCAAGAATTCTGATTGGGTCTTATAGCATCATATTTCGTAAACTAATTGTTTTTTTTAAGGTCTTTGGTGAAGATGGTGCATTTTAAAGATTTCTAAAATTTTGTATCCAATGATTAATTATTTTCCATAACTTCATTTAATAATGGCGAACATATTTCACAAAGCTAACTATTATTTCGTGGAACTAAAGTACCCCCATAGTACGACTTTTAAAGTACACAATAAATTTGCTTAAGCTGTCTTTACATTTGTATATAGCTACGATTTGCGGTTTCGATCTAGTATTGAACAATGGTTAATGTTAAAAATTATAAGTTTCGAGGTTTTTTTTGGTAAGGGGTTTTTTTTGAGCCTTGGTTGCGCTTAGGTTTTAACCACTTTTAAATTTTAAATCAATTAGATTGTTAACCCTAGGAAGTTTTAATGATTTTTTAGCGCTAAATGGCACAACCAGGTCTGCGCAGACCTATTTGAGATTTGAATAGGAATACATAGGCAGAAATCCTAATAGTGTGTGTAAATGTGATTAATGCTAGTTAAAGGACAAGGTGAACATATTTCTATATTTAAGGTAAAAATATATTCCATTTTATTAAGCGTAGGTGAGAAAGTTACCAGCATTCAATGCACACAATGCAATGACTTCGATGAGCCGACGGTGCTATAATAAAGCTCGGTAGAGATGAGAGCCGCAGCTTTTGTCTTTATTAGCACTTATGAGCATAGTGTGATATTATTATTGAGGTAACCGAGTACAGAGTTAAATACATCTCGACTTGGAACCAACTTCTCCTTCGGTATGCAGGCTTTGTAATTGCGCATGGTGCATACATATGCCAATCGTTTTGTCATCAAAACCGCGGCCAAGTCGTAGGACGAAAAGAAAATTTTTAATATGGGTTGCCCATATTCGACGGACCCATCTGGCAACGCCATAACTTTTGACAGAGATGTCAGATCGCTTAATGACATACCGCGTTTGAAGCGTCAGTCGCGAAGCAGATTTTTACCATGGAACAATACACGCCACGCGAGCGCTCTGAAATAGTTGAAATTTACATTCAACAGAACAAGTCAATTGTGAAAACTCAACGTCGCTTTTAAAAGTTAAAAAATGTGACCGAAATGTGTGAAATGGGACCGTAAATAAGCAAAATTGCCGTATTTACGCCACTGAAATATCCCTCAGGAGATTCAAAAAGTGCCTCTTCATGACGAAAAAGTCACAGTTTGATGGCGTTAGTGCGAAAACGGTCATCGGGCGTTTTTTCTTCCAAAATGAAAATGGCCATGCTGTTACCATCAACCAGGAGCGTTATCGCGACATGATGAACAATCGAAAGCGTATGAGGCAGTTCTGGTTTTAAACAAGACGGCGCTCCACCGCACACAAGTCGCATAACAATCGATTTTCTGAAGAAATTGTTTGATGTCGAAAAGTGGTGATTTGGACTGGCCACCGCGTTCGCCCGATTTGACGCCACCTGACTTCTTCTTGTGGGGATATTTGAAGTCAAAGGTTTACGTTAACAAGCCAAGGACCGTAGAAGAGCTCAAGGACAACATTCGTGAAGAAATAGCCGCTATTCCGGCCGAAATGTTGGCGAAATCGATGGGAAATTGCTGCAAAAAGGGCATAATACGCCATCGACGCGTAAGACTACAATAATTATACCCGTTACTCGTAGAGTAAAAAGGGTATACTAAAGTCGTGCAAATGTATGTAACAGGCAGAAGGAATCATTTCCTGACCATATGTTTGTATGTTTGTATGTATTTGTTCTTTATTTAAATTGTTTCGAAAAAAAAAATTTACAGTTTGATTGGGGGTACATTAAGAACTACTAACAATGACTTAATAGTCGTCTGTCGGCAAAAGTTTGTAGATAATTAGTGCGTTTTATTTCTTACAATTTTTGATATGGGATGAGTTTTTTTTTAATTAAAGTTATTTAAAAGAAATGATCTGTATCTTAACGAATTTTTAGAAAGTTAATTAATTGAGCCCAGTTTGGCCCATTCAATATATTTATAATCCCATTCTCCCTTAGTACAGTCTTCCCTAAATGCTGCACCCTGAATTCTCTGAGAACTGGGCAGCGTCCAAAAAAATGGCTAAATGTCTCCTTTTCGTTTAAATTGCACATTGTGCAAAGTCCCGATTGGCGAAAATCCATCTCCATTCAGTTTCAAGGGGCCACATCGGGCTTTAAAAATCCATGAATGTCTGCAAAAGCTCATCTGCAATGTGAGTGGTTCCGTTGTTATAATCCAGAAATTTATAGATGCGACGCGTAGTTGCGGCTGCCTGCTCGTGATACTCCCGGATTGCCTCAGCTTTTAAACGGTTTACCAGTTCATTACACCCGAAGTACCCTTTAGTTCCATTTTCCAATTGCCATTCAAAATCGCGGGCTTCATAGAAAGTTTATCCGCTTTGCCCAGAAAACGTTCTTTTGGATGATGTACGTGGAAAGCTTTCGTGGTAATCTATTTTCTTGGTAATCAAATAAGGTTTTCCCTATATAGTTTAAGTGGGTCATGAGTGTGAAAAAGTGGTTGTCTTCCATGCCAAGTTCGACCATATAAAGTATATATATTCTTGATCAGCATCAACAGCAGAGTCGATTTAGCCTTGTCCGTCTGTCCGTCCGTCCGTCCGTCCGTCTGTCTGTATGAACACCTAGATCTCAGAGATGGTAAGAGATAGAGATTTGACATGTATGGGACAAATGTACAGATCAAGTTTGTTTCAAATTTTGGCCACGCCCCCTCCCGTACCCCGCAATTTGGAAAAACGTTTGTTTCCACAGTTTTAAAGATAGACGATTCGTACCTTGTTCTCAAGTTATGAGCAAAGTGTGAACCAAGCCCCCCTCCTACACCCCACCCACCCTAAAAAAAATGTTGCATACGATGGCAACACTATGGAACGCAGGAACACTGTTAAACATGTTTTTTCATGAGTAACGGTATATCGAAGTCGGTTAGAGCCGACTTTAACTACGCCTTTATAAGTTTTCGACAACAGCTAGTTTCTTTATGTTTAAAAAAAGCATGGTTAACTTAGAATTGAGTCGATAAAGATTTAGAAAACCTGATGGCTAAGATATTATATTTTATTGTTTTCATTTTTGAAAGACTTTACCGAGCGTCAACGTTTTGGAAAATACTTTCTAACTAGTCATCTTTAGAAAATGAGGTTGAAGCCATATTGAGATTCATTTTGTAAACTTTAATCAAGAATCTAAAAACTAAACATACAGTGAGGTCCGACTATAACAACTATACGACTATACCTCTATCCATAATCTTAAAAAATATGGCATTGTACTTGCATCCCTAATTGAAGAATCTGTCGCACTATATCGGCGAGATCACCAATAAAATCACTTTCTATTAATTAAGATTTCTTAAGGTAGAATTTTTGTTTAACCAAACCGATTAATTTGGGTTCGGAACAGGTTGGATTCCAATATTTTATTTTGTTAAGTAAGCTATCGTCTTTGTATTGTGGAATTAGATATTTTCCCGGCATGAAGCATTCCTTAAACTTGAACATTAAATTATATATTAATCCGGTTTCTAACCTGATAGATTCTGTTCAAAAGTTCAAGTCTTATAATCGTTTAAAACCAGACTGAACTGTTTTATCATCGGTAGTAAACTTATTACATTTTTTTTAGTAATATTTCTAAAAATTAACTCATCTGAACTACTTTTAAAACATTATTATTAAATCACGATTTTACTTCCATTTCATTCAAAGTTAGCTTCCTCTTTTATTTCCATCCATCAGCATCTTTGTCTTCGTGTTCACTTAATTCAGCTCTCCTGCTGAACCGCTTAATTAAGCAATTCCAATTAAAATCAAAGATTTTTTCTTTGGCTTAAGCCACGCCCACCGAGGAGGTAACACCCACCATATACGTAGTACTTTCGCCTTATAAAAAAAAAAACTAAACGCAGTCAAAAAGTTTAGGCGCACTCAAATTGCATTTCCTGTCACTTTGCTGCCTGCCTGCCTGCCGCTTGCACACTCTCTTGCCTATTGGGTGTGTTCATGTCGCCCAGATCTTAGTTGTAGCCTGCCTGAATGTCTAGTGGCTGCCCCAAAAAAAAAACAACACAGAATAACACACATGAGACATGCAAAGTTACATGTATGTCGGGCTACAGCCTCTGCGATTGCCCATGTGGGTGTGTCTCATTGGATGTAGATAATGTGTACGCCATAAGGCCGATCAAATACAGAGAGCAACATCAACACCAACACCAAAGCCATAAAGCTAAGGCCAGTTACTGTTACATGACATATGATGTCAAAATATGAACAGCAATCCGCTGATGGAATTGATATATGAGCGGATTTTGGAATACCCTTGGAATGGAATGGCAATTGAATAGCTTAAAAACAGTGTTGAACAAGTCGTACTTATATAATTCTGATATTAGATAAGTAGGATTTAGCTGGATTACAAATCTACTGGGTAGGTATCTGTTTCATTAGTAGTTAGCTAAGTATTCGCAATTTGGTCGTTTACCCAAAATTAATTTTTTTCCATTTCCCCTGTTAAGGAAGAGATTTATAACAGGACTTAAATGTCTATAACTTTGCGTTTTCCCTAAAATTTGAACAACTGAAAGTTTGTTTTAAGTTTCTTAAAGTGAAAATTGACTAATTTTTGGGCGTTTTTATTATCTTTCCTTCAATTTATAGCTTTTTTAAAAGAGCTGGGCTGTTCGCATGTCTCGACAAAGTTAAAGGAAAAATTTAATTGTAAAAATTACAAAAAAAAAATGGTTATTATTTTTATGTTTTTCGTCATTTAGGACGGACCCCCCAAAAGCATCAGAAAATCAGCTTCGGGCTAAGTGCATTATGGCTACCACATAGTTTTGATGTACTTAAATCTTATTGCAGTTTATTTTTTGATTGCCACCGCCTAACCATTTGGGCATTTTTAATTAACTTTTAAGACAAAAATTTGGTATTTTTTAGTGCGATGGGCCTTATCTTTATTAGCGACATGTATTTACAATTAAACTCCCCCAACAAAAGCACCCAAAGTGTTTGGGTAAATGGTTTTTCCATTGCCCGGCTCCAGCTTGGACTCGGGCTTAAAGACTTTTTCTGTCGTTTTTTTTTTTGTTGCTTTTTGATAGCGTGCATAATTCGTTGAGTGTATCTGGTTTAGTGGTGGGGTAAATAGTTTCGTTAATTGAAATAAAATTCAATTTGACGTTTTTATGGCATGTGGAGATAGTTTGGCTAAATACGTGAGAAGTTGCATCCAATTGCTTGCAAATGGGGAAGTGTGAAAGTTGTTTAAAATTTCGACTGACTAAAAAAAAAACGATGCAAGCAGTTTTAATTGGCTGCAAAAATAGGTGCTAGAAAGTGTGGGGGAGTTTTAGGAGGAATTCAAAAATATTTAATTTCGATTGTCGAAATGTAAATAAAGTTTATTTAATAAACTATCAGCGGTGTCACAGAAATCTCTTTCAACCAATTTCCAACCCAAAACCAATTCTCGGTGTCACAAAAATCTCTTTAGGTTGGTTTCAAATCTCCCGTGTTTTGTCGGGAGATTAAGCTAAATTCGACATGCAAAAATTAGTTGGAAATGTGAACAACATTATTTTTCTGGATAGGTTGCAACAAATTAATTAAATATTTTATTTGTTTTAATATTAAAAATTGTGTTTCAATAAAAACCCTCCTAATGCTGCGTAACAATTAAAACCTGCCAACAACAGCGCCCTCAATTTATGGAGTCGCCATCTGTGTGCCAACATTGGCACCAACAGGGCTTAGAGTTGGCAAGTTATATTATATGATTGGCGCAAAAATATTTTTTAAATTTTGCATCTTATTTTTTGGAGAATATCACTTAAATTTGAATTATAATTTATAAATGCATCATAAAACATATTACACTATAAAAAAATTGCATTTAAACATCAAATTAACTCATAACTAGAGATGGGAAATTTTTTTGCGAGAAAGGGCAACCCTGTTAACAGATTGGATAGAAATGTCCCAATAGCATGGACACAAACCTTCCAACTCGATTTTTATATAAGAAAACGAAATCTCTTGCAGTGTTGGGACACCGACGGATTTTTCGAGCGTTTTGCAAACCAACCGAGGCCAAAATCTCTAGAGATTTCTGTGACACCCCCGTATAAGAGTAGTTCGATATGAGTCATTGTTTTTCAAATGAAACCGTCTCAAAATTCAAAATTTTTTGTTTCAATAAACAAAAAAACCGAAATAAGATCTCAACACTCCCTCCGAACAGTTTAGGGTTTTTAAAAATGTTATATCTCAGGTTTGGCTTATCTGACAAGTCTCAAACTGATATTGGTGAAAAGCATTTTCTGTATCTACTCAAATTATAATTTTATTAATTTTCAAACTATTTAATAATATTAAGTAATAGTTGCTAAATTTGTTATATAATTTTTTGTCAGTGTTAACCACCATATTATAGCTTCTATAGCTTCTCAATTTATTGCCCAAAACACAACTTAAATTACGGTATTTTCAATTTTTGTAGTTTAAAAGATATTAATTTATAAAGTTATAAACAAATAAAAATATACGCTTAAAGAAAGCGTTGCCACGCAGTCAGTTTTAAAGTTTTTCATTGAAACTCGTCAGAGCCTATTTAAGCTTATTGAAATTGCCAACATCACGCAGATCGACGAAATATCATTATGCAAAATAAAAAATAATAGTCAAAATTAGAAAGCAACAGCTGCCGCTATTTGATTTCTTCTTTTCGACTTCGGAGATTGCCAACAAAATAAATAAAGAATTTACCATTCGTAAGCGATTTAAAAAAAATGGAAAAAATCCAAAGTTTAGTGGGTTTTTTGGCATTTGACAACTTTGCGTTAAGAGTACCCAAGAGTTCCCCTCTAAATTTTCTTGCATTACTTAGCTACTTATAATACATCAATGCAAGAATTCCATTGTCAAATTAGAAGTACAAGTTTTTTTTATATTAAAAAACTCAATGGTAGAACTATGTCCCAATTTTGATTAAAATTATCATTCTATAAAATTTATTAAAATTATGTCGTTAAGTTGAACTATTTCCAACTTTGATTTTTCCCATTCCAAAAAAGCTTCTGACTTAAATTCGAAGTTCTAAGATTATTCCCTTCAGTTTAATTTTCGGCGCTCCTTCTTTCGGAAACAGCGGCAACTTCAGGTTGTTTTATGTGAGTTTTTAAAATGTCCCATTCTGTCCGTTCATATAATAACATTTATATCACATTTATTCAATCATAAACTTACGTGATCAAATGCCATACTCTTAAATTTACGCTCTCTGTCTCTGTATCTTATCATTCCCCCAAAATCTAAACGATTCACGTAACCCATTAACAAAAATCATCAAAACTACCGCAAAACACTTGAGACGAACACTTACGTACAGTTTTTTTTTTTTTTGGTTTGGCAAATACGCGCAATTTGCCAACAAAGTCTGAGACTCCAACCTCTTCAAATCATCATTTGCCGCATAGTCGATTTGAAATTCAAACTCACAAACTAATGGGCATAAAATTTTCACGCACAAAAAAAAAAAAAACAAATATGCCGCCAACACTTCCAAAAATATGAAAATGCTTGGGGGCGCGACTAAAAAATTTGGCACGGAGATTTTTCTCGGGCATGTGAATGTGACATTTACAAAATATTTTTCATAATTTTGGCCATTTTTTTGCAATCCAATCTATTTGGTTGTGTTGTAATTTATGTTTCCTGTTGGCAAAATTTATGCTCATTATTCAATGACAAGCGAGAAATAAAGTTTTTTTTTTGGACACATTTAAAAAATGCAAATTAATGTGCCATTCATTAACACAACTTCAATCCATCATTTTCCACCACAAACAGTTTGACAAGCATTGGGACAAAGGTCAAAAGCCTAGCCAAATTTTTACAGCACATTTGCATTTTGGGATTATACATTTTATGGCCACTTGCCACTTGTCTTAAGAGACTGGCAGTAACTCCAATCTCCAGCCAAATGCCAGTCGTTTGGCCAGAGAGTTGAGCTCTAAAAATAAAATGCAACAAAAAAGAAAACGAAGTCTAGACAAGCACAAGTTAGATGGCGCGCGACTATATGATCACATAAACTATATCATATGAGATTTGGCGAAGAAAATTATGGAGACATGGGATTAAGTTGGAGTAGACGCGCCAAAGGAGGTGAAAGGGAAAGATGAAATAATGGATTAAAAATGAGAATAAGAAAACGTAAAGGACTCCCAAAAAATTTCAAGACCCAAAACCAACAAGAAATTGAGCTGATGGATTTTTAAAGCCAAATCTTGAAATTGAAAAATTGAAGAAAAAACTGTGTTTTGAAATACTTTTGGTGTTTATATTGAGCTGAACAAAAATGGAGCTTGTTTTCTGTATAGCCACTTCAGCTTTGCTCGTTCTGCTAAGTTTTCTGTTGTGAAACATCTTTAATTTCGGGGCGGAAAATTTCAGTAGGTTTAAAGTTTGATTTCAAAGTCACGTGACGCTGACGTTGTGGACAGATAATGAAAGAGAAAGGGAAGGTTTGAACAGTGACTAAACAGTGACTTATCATCTTTAATCTCAGTGACTTAACAGTGACTAAACACAAGGGTTTTCAAATTATTTCTATTTTATGCTATTTCAAGATTGAGATCGTTATTTCTGTCTGTTATTCCTCTGCGACTGTATGGAGCCGCACAATAAGCACGACTTACCGAAAATAGAGCAGCTGACCATGTTGATGGTATTTCAACTCCCTTTCAGTTTTCTTTTTTGAAAGATTGCCATTGCTGATTTACATACCATATAGAGAGATTGTGATTGTGAAATAAAAGCCCTTAAATTTACCATCATGTTTCACATCAAATGTCTGCACATTATTTCGTCGATAGCAAGTCCGAAATAAGGCGCTCATCTCGAATTGTTTTGCTTACAAAATTAACTTGGCGAGACTCTTTGGTGGCCTCCAAAAGATGCTACCATAGCTTTATGTGATTTGTAGGAGGCGGTAGTGAAGGCACCTAGGGTTCGACAGTGTTAGGTTAATAATTACATGCAGTAAAGATCTAAGAGGGGTCAGATGTAAATCGTAAATAAATCGCAAATAATTAAATTGTTTTTAGGTTCATTGTGACCTTTTTTGTAATTTTTCAATAATTTGCTCCAATAGGCAAATTGTGCTATATATAAAATACGACAAGGGAAGGGGCTGAATCGGCTATTTGGGCCATGACATCTCTTATTATGGACTTATAGTGCAACGGCATAGACAAGGAGATATCCCAAAGAAGTCCCAAGTCCGATCATTGAAAAGTTGTGCAACTCATCCGTTCGACATACGGTATCGCCGTCGTCCACAATTGAATCACTTTGTGCTGGGCCAAAGTTAGACATCATTAGCCATCTCGTACGAGGAGCTAAGGTTCTCGTGGCATACGCACACATTCCTCGTGCCGCCAAGTTGGGCAAAAACGACATGTCATCTACTTCACATCGCTGCCTCCTTGAGTTGAGTTGGGTACGCCACCATCGCTTCCACTCTTGCCGTGCTTAGCACGCCGGCAGCGTAAGCTGTCCTTTAACGAAGCCTAAGCTGCGTTGCAATGGTCTCCTAGAAAAATCGAACAATTATGAATTGCATAATTAAACTCAATATATTTACCATCCTTTCCAAGGCAGCACCGAAACTTATCATAATGCTGTTTATAGATCCACATTACAGGTTTCTCTTTTTATTCAATTTTTTAGGACCACCTTCTCCTCCAATAAAAAGTTCTTAATTACTCATTTTAAAACAACGCGCCACACTCTTCAGTGTGTGATTACGAAAATTATGCTTTACAAATATTTCAAATTTCAGGTGGCCATGCTGTGATATCGATATGAAAATTTTACGCGTGAATTCCAAACCAACTCAGGAAACACCAATCTGCAAAATCTGTACGAAATAATTTTTTTTATATGGAGTTTACCGTACCAGCAAATTCAGTTAATAATAGAACCAGAAAAATAAACCTTTTAAGTTTTCTAAATTAAGCAAACAATATTTTTAGAACCACGAAGCTTCGCATGTTTGAAACTTGCCTTCACTTTGCCACTTACATTTTCCATAAAAGATGCCACACATTTAATTACAGCCCACTTCAATCACGATTTCCACTTATCCCCATCCATCTATCCAAATTAAGACAATTTCCAATCTAACCGAAAAAAATAAATTAAATAATAAATTGCCTACAATCTAAAGCCTTAATGTTGCCACTTCCACAGACGCGCGCCGCCACTTATTTGGGGCGCCGCCGTTGATCCAACACCCGAGCCGAAAACCATTTATTATAACAAACAAAATGCTATAATTAATTTTTCTATTATTTTGCACAAATGCGCACCAGAAGGAGTAACAGACAAGTCAAACACAATTTCAAGACACTACGAATATTATGACATGCCGCAGCCGAGTTCGATCAAAGAAAGCATAAATAAAGTCCCGACTGGAGGAACAGGAGGAACTGGTTTCAGGCTGAAAATAAAATTTATGCAAACGGGTTAATTAACTACGAAACAAAAAATAATTTGGAACGACGCTTGGCTCCGGCTACGTGACTAACTTAAGTCAGGGTGGTCTCTCCTTGGGTCTGCTTCCTGTCCGATGTGGGTCAAACTGTGGGCGGTTAACGAGACAATAACCTGCAGTTAACCGGCAGTTACATTTGTATTCATCAATTTTGACATTTCAAATGTCAACTTATATATCAAGACATAGGTAGAGTTGGTGACTTCGTCAGTCAGTCAGCGTGTTGCCACCAGATTGTTATCGTAGTTGCCTACAGACGCTTAATTGCCGCTTGATTACTTGTGGAAATATTGAATAAGCAATCGTCATTAGATTTGTTAAAATACTCTAGCTTAGGATGGGTATAGTAATATGATTGAAAAATTTAGCAAGAAATTGCCTTGGAAAAACATCAAACGATTTCTATTAACTTGAACATAAGCTCATTCTAGAAGCCTTATTTTACACACACCGTGTTTATTTATGATTGATTCCATATCTTTTCCTTTTTTAGAAAAAACTTTTCGAAAAACGCTTTTCTATAAACGATTTTCTATTTTATATTATTTATGATAAATAATTATTAAACTAAAATCAGAAGTAAGAAAGTCGGTCAAGCCTATAATACTATAATATAATTTGCAGCGCTGCTGCTGCTTTTCTTTTGGTCATAACTTGACCAATAGATGACGCCACAACTTGAGTTTCAAAACTGTCCACTGGTGGCCACAGACCATGCGCACACCGCGCATTCGTTGTTTTATAGCGCACAGCCTCAGCTGCTGAAACTCCAAACCAAACTCTTCTCTTTCTCTCCTATGCCTCTTGCAAAATCGAAGGCAACATTATATGTAAATGAGCCTCCTTTAACGTTTTTTTTTTTGTTGACAACACATGATTTCAAATAATAATTGGGTTTCTCTTTCTACTTATTGTGGTTGTTGTTGTGTCAGAAATATTTTTTTATATGTATTGGCGTCTGCGCCGCCGTAAGCTGGCTCTTGGCACCTGTGATTCTTTCTTCATAGTTTCTAATAGTTTTCAAGCCCAGTTGCAAATTTTTTTGAATTTGAACTTTTTTCTTTGATTATTGCATTTTCGATTAGACAATTAGACAATTATAACGATCTGTTTCATATTATATTTTGGGGCGTTGTCAAACGAGTACTTAAAAAAGTTGCATGACGGCGTTAAATTTTGGTGCAGTGATCGAATTTCTTTAAGGCCGACTAATTGTAGGCTAATTTCTGAGCTGGGAGTCAAACGTGATTTTAAAATTTTTGGTAAGTTGATGTTATAAATAAAACCCTTTCAAAGAGCTGAGTTTATCAAACATTTCTAATAGAAAAGTATTTTAACTTCGCTGTTTTTATTTATTTTCTTTCTTGGAGTTACACATTCTGTTTCTTTTGTAAGCAAGACACTATGAATGTGATACCGTGTTTATACACAAAACATATCAATCAATGCCATTCAAAATATGCGATGTTTATATATGAATTATTCAGAAAAATATTTATTTGATGTTTACTTGAACAATCTATGTAAGTGAACGGTGTGAATTATGTATGATGCTGGCTATCAAATATCTTGTTCAAATTTATAATTATTAAAGGAAATTAGGGTTGCAAATTTCAAAGGGCATTTTTCAAAGTTGTAACCTTTCATAGTAACATCAAAGACTTTTCCCATCAAAATTAAAATCTCCCCCTATTTTGCAGAGTATTAACTGTTCGCTTTATAAAAGTTTTTTTTTTTTTTTTTAGCTTTTTTCTTGATTTGAGATTTATGATAATTGATTGTCTGCAATGGTGCAGTTGACCATAGTTTTTTTTTTTTGTTATTTTTGCAATGTTGCATTGCTTATACGCACTCGAGTGAACGATACATAAATCATTTAATCAATATTTTGTCATGTCGAGAGCCACAAAAGTTGTCAGTCTACAAAACACGTGCTCCAAATTTTTCCATTGCAATTAAACTGTCAATTCTTTTTGGTATTTGCAGAAATATTATTGTTTAATTGATAATTTATAGCATTTGATTTGATTTGTGGCAGCGTTGAAATGTGCTGACCAGGCTAACTAATGGACACTGCCTAAGGCCAAGATCAAATTGCTTTGCAAACCCTTCTTTACGCTAATTGCCACCGCAACCCACCACTCCACTCGCCATCTATCAATCCAACTCTAGACGCCCATACGAAAAACTTTACAATTTTACGCACACTCGAGTTAAAGGAACCGTTAAGCCAACGGAAGTGCACTTATAACTGCCCACAAGTTGCCCACACGACTGGCATCTTTGACCAAAACAAAACGTGATCATTTATAAAAAGCCCAAAAATGTCAATACCAAAAGCAACAAATGCAAAAAGCAAGCAAGACCCACGCAATAAATTTAGCTTGATCTAGTAGTGACTCCCAAACTGTGTAGCCATGACAAACGCATTTTATAGGGAATCGTGATTCTCAATTGTAAGTTTTAATGACATCATTTGCTTAGTTTTTGAATTGGAGTCAGTTGATTCAATATTTTATTAGAAGGCCTTTCTCTCTCGTCTGTAGCCTTTCCATTCATGAAAATGCAAATCTTCCAGCCAGACAGACAAGCCACTTGACAGCCAGAGCCAGTCAAGCGCCTCAAGGTGCAGTTTCTTCGTGTTTCTCCTCAGACAACGACGAACTACTATCAGTTAAAACCTTCTTTATGTGTCGCGTGCTAGACTTGTTCATATTTGTGTGCGATTTTACTAAATAAATTAAATACTCTACTAAGGTAGATTGATTGGTGATCATATTAAACAAGCGAGATTCGTCGCATTCAAGAAAAATACTTGATCGGTGTTAAGATTCATTAATTACGATTCATTTCATGGCTTCAAACCTCCAAAAACTACAAATAATTCAAATAAATTTATATTTTGGAATTGTTCTACTTTGAAATCCATTTAATAAAAGAGGAAAAAAGGGGAAATTTAAATTCCACAAAAATATATCATTGATGGGGGATTTAGATGCACTGCTTAATGTAGCCAATGTCCAATTTCGGTCAGCATTTCTATTTCTCTTTACATCTTTTTTAGACAAATTTTTGGTACCAAAACCACTTGATCTTTTATTAGTTATATACATTAAATTGGAGCCCTTGAGTATGAAATTTTAAAATTCATGGTCCCACCCCCTGTCTGATGCTATTTGGAGTTTTATATAAGTATAATATAAAAAAGTAAGCTCATAATGAGCGCAAGGAAAAACAAACAAAAGTAAAAAAGTCAAGTTTTAACGGGCGCATATAGGCTCTAAAGTTTCCTATTATCATAAAATTGATTAATTTATAAATAGTCGGCGTTGATTTAAATTCAAAATAATGTAATTTGCTATTGTATCAAGTAAGCCAATCCCTTGTGTATCCTTTTTTCTTGATCACCATCAACAGCCGAGCCGGTAGGACCGCTTATTAAACAAATTAGGCTCAATACTCCGATTAAAAAAACAACAGCATCTTCTGCCGTATTTCCCCAAATGTAGTTGCCTTTTTGAATTTAAAAAATGACAGTAATTGAAATGAAGTAACAATTTCGTTGTAAAAATTTGTATTTAGTGTACGTGTCGTATTAGCATTTTTTTTTAACTTTAAAACTCTGTTGTGCCCATTTAACAATAAAATAAAATTGTTTGATTTTCACCATTCTTAAATAATATATATTAGATTAGGAATGCTGAGAAATATTTTTTTCCGCTCTGCCGTTTTGACGTCCAACCCAATTTAATTTGACAATTATGTGGCCTTATATTTCTTTCATTTATATTTATATATGTAAATACATTTAAGTGTCTCAATCCCTTCACCGCTTTCTCCTCTTTTAATTCTTCCGCCAGTTCCTCCTCATCCTCTTCCTGTGTAATTTGTTCAATGTAGTAGATGCACCACAGACGAAGACGAAGATTAAACAAATATTTAATGATCTTTCTGCTTAACTCGAGTGATACGTTAAGCTCTTTTAAAGTGATACTGATACCAATAGCTATAATAGTATATCGACGATTGTCTTGTAATCGATATATTGTAATCAGGGCTGCCAACCGGTCCATAATCCAATTCTGCAGAACCTTTTCGGTTCGGGCTTATTTAGTTATTTTCTACCTACCCTGAACGAAACCTCTTTAAATCTATGTCCTCCCGGAACTGAACCCGAATCAAACTCCCTTTTATAAAAATGTTCGATTTAAAAAACAATACATAAGTTGCGATTCTAAGCCTTTATATAAATTTATTGATAATATAGTGGGAAAAAAATTATTGTACATTGAATTCTGGATGGGTCGCCGCATCATCTACAGAAGATCCATTTTGTATATCGTATCCAAACTCGCAATATTATGACTTTGAAAAGGGAAACAGAATGTACTGAATTTAGGTACAAAACGTACATATTTGGTCCTTAAGATGATGTACCTTTCCAAATGAAAATTACTCTGAAGAGCAGTACAAGTACAAGCCTTTAGCTCCTACAAATATCGACCTAGGTTCATGAAAATGTTTATGTACTTCTGGAAGCCATCTTTTTCAAAATCCCATATCATCCCCCCAAAAAAAAAAAACACTCCCTCATACATTTTATAATCCGGTTCCAAAATCATATCCATATTCTTCGAGACTGACTTGGCACTTCTAATGACCACATGAACTATTCCATTTGAAAGTTTGGTATTTTTTAGCGTAAACTTGACTCAAATTACACAGGCCAACAAAATGACCAACTTTGTGAGGTGCAGCCCTGTTGCTTAAAAATTAGTTTATCTCACTGATTCCAAAACTGTTTCGGTTTACCTCCACAGCTCTTCTTTCCGATATCAAAAGAAAAAGTTGAATTTTTGCACTCTAGGACTTATGGAGGCCACAAAGGATAAATATTAGTTTATGAGCTATTTGCGTAAAGTACATATCATGCATTTTTAAAAATCAAAGGCGCTTTATAACTACAGCGGAAAGTGTCTAATTTGGCCTTTAAAGACAGACATCTTCCGATTTATGGCATTTTATCAAATAAATCACCCGTTTAGCTACCGGTTTTTATTATTTTCGCCACTGAGCATAGGCCAAACTGATCTAATTTTTGATTTTTATGGCATTCAAACAGTTATTTGGCAGTTATAGCCGTAAAGACAAAATACTATTTTATTTATGGGAGGAAAACTAGATTGTCACTCTAAATCTGTATAGAACTGTAAGGTACTTGTAGGCATAAATGTTGTATGTTACATGTAGATGATTAATTCTATTTTGAAACAAGTAGCCTTTTCACAGCTCCTATAAAATTTTTTACTGGCAATCTAGTTTTCCTCCCATAAATTTAAATATGTATTTTTGTCTTTAACAGGCTTTAACTTTGCCAAATGAACTGATTAAAATGCCATAAAAATAACAAAATTAAATCGTATGTTGGACTATATGCTCAGATGGCGAATATATTAATCCAAGAACCGCGCTGGCCTGACCGGGATGATTTAAATTGATAAAAATGCTATAAATCGAAAAATTTCTGTCTTTAGAGGTCAATTTAGACACTTACCACTGTACTTATGTAGCGCCTTTGATTTTTTAAAAATGGATTGATATGTACTTTATCGCAAATAGCTCATAAACTTACATATTTGTGCCTAGTGTGGCCTCCATAAATCCTATAGTGCCAAAAATTCAACTTTTTCGTTTTTCCGCCATATCTTGGAAACAAGAGCTGATAGGACAAAACCAATGATACAGTTTTGTTCAGTGCAATCAATATTGACATAATCAGATAAAAATAGACCTGCACCAAAAACACTGTTGGGCTGTGTTATTTTTCCTACTTTTTCTAGAGAATAAGAAAATACCAAAGTATCAATTTCATGGAGAATATTTAAAAAATATTCAAGTGCCTCGGACCATCTAATAAAAGATTTATTCTTTCTTTAGAAAAAAGCTTTTACACATCCGGTCATCTTCACCAGCTATTGGCGCCATCTGTGAAGTAACTAGCCATGAAAGAGCTTCTCAAACTTTGCCGTTCGGATTCGGCGTTAAACTGTATGTCCCTTTCTCTTGTGCGAAAAATATTAAGCACACACGCCAAGAGATTGAGAGAAGCTTGACCTTTTGGGGCTGTAGAGCCTTTTTTACATTTTACAAAAGTCTATCGTGATCTTATGAAAAGTCTAAAACTGTGAGTGGACACTAAAATTTCGACTTCGCTAGTTTTCGTGCCAAGCTAAGCCAGCACGAATCGACACGAAACTTGTACTCACACACAAAGGGGCGTTAATTAGGCGTACATAAAGCCTCAAGTTTTAAGTAGATGAAGTAAATACAGTATTTAAAGAATTGAATACTATTTCATTATGATCGTGTTCGAGTAGTGCCGTGACGTGCATTAATAATATTTGATTTAGAGTCCAAACCTTCCCCAAAATGTTCTTTAATTTGTAATGCTTTCTCTTCTTATACAGATAGACTCCCTACATCTTAACTTTTAGGCCTCTAATCTCTTACAGAGCAACTTAACTTCTGTTTTTGGTTTTTTTTCTTTTGTTTTTTTTTTTAATACATCGCGCAATCAATTTGAAAATTTTTGCGTTGGTTTTACCGGATTTATGAATGAATTTATTTTCGTATATGCATATGCCTGCCAACTACTACTCCTCCTGCTCTAAACCACATACGCTTGGATAGGTAGACTTGTCTGGCTCGTTCCATCGTCGTCGTTGTCGTTGTCTCCCACCGCTTTGTGCTTGTCCATCGTCCGTTTGGCCCGTCGTCGCATTTGTCGTTTGTCGCCCAAATAGGAAACTCTATGCAAATGTGGGCGCTGCCTACGCGCAACCCACAACTAAAAACTAGCTGAATGGTGGAGTTTTGGAGTAGCAATTTAGGTGCAGTTAGGCTGGTGCTAGTGCTGCTGCTGGCAATGGTTTAGGTGGCCCAGTAACCTGGGCGAAAAGGAGGCAAAGTTTCTGTTTAGTTTTAACCTTGAAAATGGTTAGCAAATCGCATGCTAATGGTTCCCTTTTTATTCTGTTTTCCTTGCAGAGTGTCATTGCAGTGTGATTGGTTCCCTATCCCCGGACTGTGACAAACGCTCGGGTCAATGTGCCTGTCGGGAGAATGTCACGGGCAGACGTTGTGACAAATGCAAATCGGGACATTGGAATCTCACCGAACATGGGGGCTGTCACGATTGCCAGTGCGATCCGTATGGCTCGCGAGGACACGAATGCAATCCCTGGACGGGGCAATGTGACTGTAAGATTGGTGTGGGTGGTCAGCACTGTAATGAATGCACTGAGGGCTTCTATGGCTTCAGCACCGAGGGATGTTTGCGTTGCTCTGCCTGCACGGCTGAGGGACAAGTGTGTGATTCACATAGCGGACGCTGCATTTGTCCCAAATTTACACGCGGATTGGGTTGTGGTCAATGTGTACCGGGCACTTGGGGCTGGCAGGCCCGATTGGGTTGTCGAGAGTGCGAATGTGATCATATAGGATCTATAGGACAGTACTGCTCGCCAGGTGATGGACAATGCGAGTGTAGGGAGGGATATGCGGGTAGAAGTTGTGACTCGTGTGCTGTGGGTTACTTTGGTTATCCGGAGTGCAGGCGTTGTGGCTGCGATGCAGATGGCTCTTTCACGCGATCCGATGGTCTGATAGCCTGTGATGCAAATGGTCAATGTCCCTGCAAAAGTCTGGTGGTGGGTCTTAAGTGCGACACCTGCATGCAAAGCACTTTTGGACTCTCGTCCTTGAATCCCGAGGGTTGCACACGCTGTTTCTGCTTCGGCCGATCTGGAGAATGCGAGCAAAGTGAACTTTCCTGGGGTCACATACGCATGGTAGAGTCACGCAATCTCAGTGTACAACAAATGAATCCTCAGCATGCCACGGGCGGTGATTACGAGTATATCGTGGTGATACAAATGGAGGGCAGCATCTATCATCGCCAGGATGCAGAAATACAACGCATGAATGACCTAAATCTAGTGCCCAGATCTACGGGAAATGTGTCCATTGGGGCCTATGGACAGTTCTATCAACCCTTGTACTTTCAATT
This sequence comes from Lordiphosa stackelbergi, assembly GCA_018904235.1. Taxonomy (NCBI): domain Eukaryota; kingdom Metazoa; phylum Arthropoda; class Insecta; order Diptera; family Drosophilidae; genus Lordiphosa; species Lordiphosa stackelbergi. Next base: position 115,887 of record JAEIFU010000079.1, read on the forward strand.
GCCACCCCAGTTTTATGGAGATCGCACAAGCAGCTATGGAGGTTATCTCTATTTTACGCTACTCACAGAAGGAGCACATACCCCGTTGGAGCGCAAGATTCTGGCCCAATATCCCTTGGTTCAGTTGCATGCACATTCCAAATTGGTTTTGGACTTCTATGAGTATGAGGCATTTGAGTATGCATTGAATGTTACACATCGGGTGCAGCTACATGAATCCTATTGGAAGTATCATCACAACAATCAGGCAGTGGATCGAGGTACCCTAATGGCTGCCCTGCAGAATGTGCGTCATATATTCCTTAGGGCTTTTGCTTTCGCAGAGTTCCAGCAAGTTGTGTGAGTTAATTGAGTTTGGTTGAGATTAGGTGGGGGGATTTAAATTTCTCTTTTGCAGTCTACTTAACGTACATTTGGATGCGGCGATTTATGTGCGGGGTTCTACCAATTTGATAGCCAAGGGTGTGGAGCACTGCAAGTGTCCCAAGCGTTTTGATGGATTGTCCTGCCAGGATCCAGGGCGATCGTTCTATCGTTGGCGCAATGCCAGCGATGTGGACAGTGTTTTCATAGAGGATCTGATAGGCAGAGCTGCACCATGTCACTGCAATGGCCGGAGCAATGATTGTGATCGAGAAACGGGCGTGTGTTTGGTGAGTAAAATTTTGTGGAAAAGGGTACAACAATGGTTCAAGAAACACAAAGATGCAGGTGAAGTCAGGCCGAGTTTTTCGTTGTGGACCCACGATTTTACATTTATGTGCTGTAAGTGTGTTCAATTATTGCTAGTGTTCCTTACGATTGAGAAAGTCACTGCGTTATGCAATCTTTGTGTTTCTAGAGTCCTTGGTGACATGTATAATTTAAAGCTTTCTATATACCTATCATTTTTTCTTACTCCTCCAGCACTGCCGTGAGAATAGCGGAGGAACGCATTGTCAGCACTGTGCTGAAGGTTTCTATGGTGATCCCAATTCATCGCATGGTTGTCAGGCCTGCCCCTGTCCCGAAACCAATAGAAATTTTGCACGTGGCTGTAATGTCTGGGAGGGCGAAGTCAGTTGTGTGTGCAAGCCAGGTTATACGGGAAGACTGTGCGAGCGTTGTCAAGTCGGTTACTTTGGTCAACCCATGCAGTATGCGAATAGCACTTGCCAAGCCTGTCAATGTCATCCTGATGGAATACGTGCCGAGGGTTGTGATGCCCAGACAGGACAATGCTATTGCCGGGAAGGTGTCACTGGCCTAAAGTGTCAAAAGTGTGTGGCGGAGCGACATCATGTCGTGGAAGACGGTGGCTGCCGAGGTGAGTAAGGATCGAAACACGAACTCTTATTTTGTTATCGACGAATAGCAACAGGTTACAGATGACTGCAGATTATCTGTAAAGCAATTATATTTACGAACAAAATTTGCCATTACCATTAACTCATGAATCCATTATCTTTTCAGTGTGTGACAATTGTACGCTTCTCTTGTTGGACTATGTCGAACTAGTGGGTCATAAATTGCGACGTGGCTTGCATAATATGGATTTGACGGGTATACCGGCACCTTATTTAAAATTAAACGAATATGAACTGGCCCATACTACCTGGCAAGGACGTTATCAGGACTTCACTCAGGCCAAACAGCTTATTCTGGGCTATGACCAAGCAGGACTTTTAAAACTGGATGCCCATGCTGAAAATAGCAAATTTCAGTCACGTAAAGCTCTCGCCACCATTGGCAAAAGAAATCACGCCTTGGACGTCATGCTGGAGGATGCCCTACAGCAACAGCTGACTGGTGGTATACTACGGGCGGATATTCTGAAAACTTTGTATGATCTAAAAAATTATGGCCAGGGAGCGCAACATTTAAACTTGCCAACAGCTCTCAAACAGGCTAAATTCTACTTGGAGGCCATACAGCATCATGATCAACTGGTGCAGGGTATACGCCAGACCAATGATTGCGCCTGGCGACACTTCTATGCCACAGGCAATGCCTCAGATGCAGCTTTCGATGAGCAGGCACGGCTGGAGATGCTCTGGAGGGACTTAAATCAAACCAATTATCGTGTATCCGATATGAGACTCCAGATAGATCGCACACAGGAGGTGGAGAATGAGGCAGAGGATATACTCGAGCATATTAGAAATCTAAGTGGTCATGTCAAAGAGTCGCATCGCGAGCTACAAGATTTGGATGAGCGCCTAGTGCAACATTTGAATCAGAGTTATGTAGAACAAGGGGAATCGCTGTTGCGTTTGATTGTACAAAGACAATCTCGACTAAATGAGGAACTAAATCAGTTGGATAACTCGGTGGGTCTGCTAAATACAACGCTGGGTGTACAAAAGGAACAACAAAGGGAAGTGCATCGTCATTGGTTACCCAAGGCAGAGAAGCATGCCGATCATTTGCTGGAGCGTTCCAATGAATATGCTAGACAATTTCAACCCACACGAAATGGGGCACGCATAGCCATGTTAGCTAGGTAAGATAACTAATTATAAATGATCAAATATAAATTACTACCAATAACCCGTCGCGCTTCGCTGCGCCTCCAACAGTATAGAACCAATGCACACCTTCTTCCCATCCAAATACCACCCACTCTCCACCCAATTCCCACCAACTTTCCACCCACTTGCCACCCACATACCACCCACTTTCCACCTACATCCCATCTACATCCCACCCACATCCCTCCCAAATCCCACCCACTTCCCGCCCACATCCCACCCACTCTACACCCTATTCTCCCCAGTTCCCACTCACTTCCCACCCACATCCCTCCCACATCCCACCCACTTCCCATCTGCATACTACCCACATCCCATTCACATTCCACCCACATCCCAGCGTTATTTCCAACATCGGAAAATGAAAACACAAATGAATTCTCATTTTGACCTTACAAACCGAGTTTCAAGTCAATCGGATGAAAAATAGTTATTTTGCATGTAAAATTTTCCGGGCATTTTCACGCCTGGGGGCGGATTTTCCGACATTGAAAAATCTCATATCAAATTATTTCGTATACTGTCCTTACAAACCGAGTTTCAAGCCAATCGGATAAAATATCCAATCGGAAAAATATTTTTTCAGAAATTTCCGGGAATTTTCCGACCGTAGGTCAAATTTTCCAACTTCAAATCACTTTCTTTTTTTATCCTTAAAAAGTTTAACCAATCGAATGAGAAATAGTTATATGCAAATATTTTAAATTATAAATTATAAATATAAAAATTATAAATTATAAATTATAAATTATAAATTATAAATTATAAATTATAAATTATAAATTATAAATTATAAATTATAAATTATAAATTATAAATTATAAATTATAAATTATAAATTATAAATTATAAATTATAAATTATAAATTATAAATTATAAATTATAAATTATAAATTATAAATTATAAATTATAAATTATAAATTATAAATTATAAATTATAAATTATAAATTATAAATTATAAATTATAAATTATAAATTATAAATTATAAATTATAAATTATAAATTATAAATTATAAATTATAAATTATAAATTATAAATTATAAATTATAATATAACTTATAATCTAAACTCTCTCTCTCTTACTTCAGCTCTGCACATAGAAACATCACCCAGGCCATTAATGACGCACGCCAGGCCTCCCTTCTGGCCAAAGAGCGTGTCTATGAGGCTCAACGTACCTTGTATCCCAGCGATGGTAGCTCCATGATTGATCGGGCCAAGCACTCGCTGCATCGTTCTCAGCAACTGCAGCAAGAGGCTCTCAAACAAATGCAAAAATCCGATATACTTAAGCAGAAACTCCAACAACAAGAGCAACAAGTGGAGGGTATCAAGACCACCATTATTGAGTCGGGACAACGGACTAACAACATTTCCAGTCAACTCCAAACCCTAACCCATACGGCAGCAGCTCGTCGTAATGCCAAAGACAGTTTGGAGTTGGCACAACGCACGGGAGAACAAATGCGAGCCGAGCTACGGAAGGCGAAGGAACTTCAACAATCCATCCATCAGATGAGAAAATCCTTCGTCATGCTGGAACCCGATTGGGAAATTAAATTGGGCATGGCCGAGGAGAATATATCGCTGACCAAAACGAATTTACGTTTGGCCAATGTCTCACTGAGTTATGTGGAACAACAGGCGGTCAAAGATCAGCAAGCGTTTGAGATTTGGAACAATACCATGGCCAGACAGTTACAACAACTTAGGGATTTAATAGCCAAAGCTAGGCATGCGGCGGAGGGGGTAAGTCAGACTTAAGAATACAAATTTTAAGGGAAGATGGACAATTGTTTTGGGCATACGAATACACAGCAGACGGCACAAACTTCATGTGCTTGTTGTGAATATAAAATATAACATCTTTTCCTAGTGGCAAGCTTAGTAACCTATTTTTTCTCATCTTAGGTCGAAGTGTCTTTAGAATCTCTGGGACCGAAATGCAGTCGCTCTTACTTACCTGCCTCATATGGTCTGAGCACTTCCAATAATTTACGTCTTAGCTTTGCTCTCTCCAATCACATTGAGAGCTCACCTTTGATCCATGTTCAAGGTAGCGAAGGACGACATATTACCCTAGAGCTACATAAGCGTCGTGTACGTTTGGTATGGAATCTGGGTGGCACCACTGCCACAATTACACATCCTCTGATGGTACAAACTCGTGATCCCAAATTCGATGATGCCTGGTATCACGTGGAGGCCAATAGAACTCTCAATTTGGGTTCTCTGCTAGTGCGTAGAATGAATAATATTGGCGAACTGACGCCAGCCTATCCAGTCATCATAACCGGCTCTACGGATGCGGAGCACACACGTTTCTATCAGACGAGAAAGGAGCGCATTTTTCTAGGAGGATTTGCCTCTCAGGACTTGCAATTGACCAAAGGCCTAAATGTGGTAGTACATCAAGTGGAGGTGGATAATAAGCCACTGGGCTTGTGGAATTTTGTGGCCAGCGAGGGACGCTGTGGTGGAGCCATGATAGGAGCCAGGGAATCTTCGGCCTCTTCTACAGCACGTCATTTCAATGGTTTGGGCTATGCACAGTTGCAGAAGATGCGTCCACGACCCTATCGCAAGAATGTATTCGCACTGCAGATGACCTTCCGTACGCTGGATGAGAATGCCTTGCTTTTCCTGGCGGTGGATGATAAAAATGTTAGTATACGGCCAATGAGACAGTCTTATGAGCTTATTTTTCCTATTATTTTAGAACCGCTCGGTGTCTGTGACCTTAAGTCGAGGACGCATTATGTTCCGCATTGATTATGGCGATGAGTCCAAGCTGGAAATTAATACCACCAAGAAGTATAATGTGGGCCAATGGATTAAAATTGAGGCAGCTAGAGAGTTCTCTGCCAAGCGTAGCACTGAAAATGGCATATTACGTGTGAATAACGATCGACCCATATCCGGTGCACCCACTTTACCTGTGAATAGTCATATGTTACCCGATTTATCCAAGGCGGTGTATTACTTGGGTGGTGTACCACCAGGTGAGTAATTTAATTAAAATTCCATTTTATGTATACACAAAGGTTTGTAAAATTAAAAAGGTTATAAATTTATTTTTCTAACTGACTGAGTCAACAACGCAGAGAACAAACGGCTATTTTTGTTTTTCATAGTAATAAGCTGCTGATTTTATTGAAATAATATTATAGAAGTAAAGCGAGAGAAAAATTTTACCAGTTAGGGTTGCCGGATATTTATTACCCGTACAGAAAAGTTTTAAGGATTTTGTAAAGGCGGCGTCACTTTTATTAAATCGATTTGGACAGGGGGGCAACCAAGTTCATTTTGAAGCCTCTTCATTAGGCTCTCTTTTAGTATGAGTAGTTTGAGTGAAATGTAAACAACATAGTTTTTGTGTGCTCCGAATAAGTCAATTTTTGTTTCAACAAAACACAACTTGCGAGAAAGTTTACTTTTCTGATTTCATTTGATTTTAATTGTCGACAAATACATCAAAGAATGCTCACACCCAGCGTATGGAACAAGCAAAATTATCGCTTCTGACCGAAATAGATGCACGGAGACCTTAGCCCAAGGAAAATACTCCACACGAATGCGAGAATTTATCCGAACGCTCGCCGAATGATGGAAAACATAAAACGAGCTGTATGCAATCAATTTACGTGCCGTATCATCCCGACTTAACACATACTAAAGTCGACTTTAGAAGCCGAGCCTTAAAACAAAAAGCGCAGAAAAATTAAATCCCTTGGCAACGCTCGCCCGCATGCTGCACAGCCGGTCAAAATATACCTTGAAACACTGAATTGGTCAGTCAAACCGCACCCATATTATAGCCAGGAAATTGCCCTTTTCGACTACTTTTTGATTTCGTCGATGACGCATACCCTTAAGGATCACCATTTTCGCTCTTTTAAATAACTCCAAACTACTCCTGACTAGCGATGGACAATACTTTCAAAGATGAATTTGTAACAAATTTTTCACAATAACGAGTCGAACTTAAAAAAAATCTTTTCATCTCATCTTTGTGACTCTTGAGTCTTTGTAAATGCTTGGTATACACCTCAACAATGCAATTTTATTTTTTCAATAATTTAACATAAATAAGTTTAAATAAATCGTAAAAAAGTATACAAATTTACGAATAAAATCGAGGAAAAAATAGCTTTAGTATGTAGAACATGTAATAATACGAAAAGATTTTTTATTTTTTAAATTAACTAAACTAAATTTTTTGTTTTTTAGTATGCATCTCTCTACATATTGATATAGGCTGTTCCAGTTTTCACCATTTAGGATTATGACGACCTTTTCGATGATAGCTGTGCCTGTTACCAGTATAGTTTTCTGATTTCACTTAAAATCGGACATTTCTCCTACATATAGGTTGACAATGTAAATTGGTAAATAATTGGTTTTGGTAAAATTGAAGAGAGAGTAGACAGTGGCGCAGGGGTGGGGTTTTGGGGTCTAAACCTCTAAACCTTGGGGATATTTCTGCGAATTATACTAAAATTTTGCGAAAAAATGAAACCTACTATTCTCTTTTTTATCGCTAGTTCTTATCCACCAATTGACGTATCCTTAAAATAAATAAGAGTTTTGTAAAGTTATGTTATTTATGTTTAAACATAATATAAAATTAAATATAACTTTTTCGATACAAAACTGTACTCTGATCTACCTAATACATTTTTTCTACAAATATTTAACTATTAAATTCTAAATATTACTATAAACTTTTCCCCTTATTTCATTAGGCTTCACCTCCGGCACTACTAAAGCTCCAGGCGCTGACAATCCCTTCCTGGGTTGCATGAAAGATGTACAGGTTAATGGTGAGACCTATGATCCTCTCGAAAGTTCCACCTACTTTGGCGTTGAGTCATCCTGCAAGGAAATGATCACTAAGTAAGTAAAATAACTCAGTATGCATGATCGTTTCTCAACCATTATTCCACAGAGCTGGGTTCTCTGGTAACGGCTATTTGGAACTACCTTCCCAGTCGCTAAGAAAACGTGCCAACGCTGGGCTGGTCTTCCGTACGTTGCAATCGGATTGTCTCTTACTTCTAGCCGCCTATCCACCAGAAGTATTGGCTGATTACGATGCCAAGGATATAAAGGGAAATTACTCCATGAGCCTGGTGGATGGCCAATTGCAGGTCTGGCTAAATTCCGGACGCAGTTTTATTAAATTGTTCTCCAATGGCACACAATTGAACGATGGTGAACTACATGTGGTGAATCTGATCAAAACGGCGCGCAAGCTGGAACTGATGGTGGATGATGAGCGGCAGGATGTAAAGAGCTTGAGTGGTACACCCACAGTGATTAGTCTACCGAGAGAGGCAGGTGGTCTGTATATAGGAGGAGCACCTATGCTAGAAAGTTATCAGACCCTGGCACCCAATTTGATCAAACTGGAGGGTGCCGTCCGGGATGTGGTGTTTAATAATCGTACCATTAACTTTAACGATGCCTTGACTTTTGTCAATGTGCAGATAGGACGTAATGGGCCTGTGATGGGCAATTTAAAAGGAGCCGGAGGAGGACTCTATGATGTATTATTGAAGACGGAGCCGATGATTGGCAAAAGTTTTACAGCCTCACCCGAGGGCTGCAAAAGGGTGAGTTGCAAGTTCAAGAAAGAACTTTTGAATTATCTTTAAATATGAAGGGATTCTGAAAGGGATGGGGGTTAAAGGAATTTTTTGCATGTATATCAGTGATGTCCAGTCCGTATGCAGTTACGTTTCTCTCATACACATTCAGTTTTGCTCTCAGAGAGTGATTTGCTTTCAAGCGACGCGATGAAATTGTGGTACAACGTGTAAATGTTAAATTAATGAAGAAAGAGGGGAGAAGCCCGTTGCGCTTCGTTAAATAGAAAATTACTCTCTCATTAGCTGACCAAATTGCTTATAAGCGTTTAAGTTATATAAAGCCAAAAAAAGTTACCAAATTGCTGTAAACTTTTGGCATTTAAGCAAGCCAACAATTACACAATTTGTGCGCTATTTTACATCTCTCTAAGTCAGCGATTGCCACCGGATGACCGGAAGACTTTCCGTTATGTGAACATACCCGAGCCCAATGCATGAAGAACTTGAGGCCAAGAGAGTACACAGGCCTTCAGTCGCTGGTCAGCCTTCAAAGCGATCACGCCGCTTTATTTTTGCACGCCTGTACACTCTTACTTTTTGGCCTCGCTCTCATTGACAATCGCTGCTCTAAGGCAGGGATCCCCAAGGAGAGAGCGCCAAAAATGTGACTGTGTCTCTCTCTAACACACAGTGAAGCATGACTTCAGCAAGCATTTGTTGTGAACGGGCGAGTATTTTCGTGCCCCAGGGGCTTTGGCTGGGTAACTCTGCTCTCTGGTCAGCCCACAGCCTCCGGTGGCCGATGTCACTCGCGCTTCTTACACAGACTCAAGCGAAACTTATGATTGTGAAAATAGTTTAGTACAGAAAAACAGGTAAATTTGCTTAAGTCTATCGAGCTCACTAATACGAGTCCTCTCCATTTGGCCGGCCCTGTTCTAGTGACTTGGGAGTCGAAAGCGACATCAGCGACGCCAGCACAAAACTGTACCGCTCTCTCATGTGCAAGTTGGCCTTAGCGAAGAGAAATTGTTTCTCTTATTCATGTGTAGAGTGCCTTCACAAGTTTACTCATACATTCTCATTATTAGCTTTGCGCACACCACCATTGCCCTGTTTTGGTTTGTCATCTGCTACATGTACCTCTCACCTGTACACTTGCACGTTGTAATCTAAAATCATCGCATCGCTTGTGCCTTGACGTTATTCAGATGGTATGATGAATGTTGCTTCAATAAGAAAACGATATAACTTCTTTCTAATTTAAAATACAATATTGTACTTGTTATTTGTTTAATTAACTTGTTATAATTAAAACTTATTCAATACTGCAAAGTGAGTTCCTGGAGGAACCTCGGAATGAGCCTTAAATCAGACGAATTTGTGAATTTGTAAACTTCCTGTTTGCAGTAGCGGAGTGGAATGTGTAGGTTTACGCGTATGTATCGAGCTGAACTGCTGCTGTCTCATTATGGGAGTGCATGAAGCATAGACCATAACAATCCTTACTTTTGAGCTGGATGCAAATCCCTTTCATAAAGGATTCAGTATTCGATTAAGTAAATCAGAGCTGGTTTGCGTCGCTTTATTTTCGTACATTAATACACTCTTATTTTTTGTTTCAGCCCTTCTTGACCAACACTGGTTTATATCGAAGGGTCGAAATATCGGTTTAATCGATTGTAACGAACTCTGGCCGGGGTAGGGCTCGCCGAGTCCAAGGTTACAGAAATTTAGGATTTCTTTTAGTCGTGGTTGCTGTAAATAAATTTCTCTATTGTAATATTAACTCTAGGGTTTAGGCGAAGTGTGCTTTATTACGATGTCCGCCGGGGTTCCGGGTTTGTTCCGATCGTCTTGCTCCGTCTGTGGGCGTCAGTACCTGGTTCCCAGTGTCTTGTTCCGGCTAGTCTGTTCCGCGGGTTGAGGGAATATAGTAAGATTTCGACTCCAGTCGGGGATTCCTGCTCCGAGTGTGACGTGATATCTAAGAATAAGGGACAGGTAAAGAAACACCTGCTCCGTAGAGTTTTATAACTCTGGGGAGGATTGGCGATCTAAGAAAACACAGTAACAAGCGGGATGCACGACTGCTCCGTAGAGTATTAGAACTCTGGGGAGGATTGGCTCTCCAAGATACACAAGAACGGGGTGGATGCACTACAGCTCCGTAGAATATTACAACTCTGGGGAGGATTGGCGGTCCAAGAATACACAATTACAAGCTGGACGCACGACTGCTCCATAGAGTATTCCAACTCTATGGAGGATTGGCTATCCACTATACACAAGAACAAGATGGGAGCCCGACTGCTCCATAACTACAGATGCTAACTCCTTTAGCTGGCTTACCTTTGCGCTTCGAGCTCTGGTGATCAATTGCTCACTATTGGCTCACGCCACTGAGAGTTCTTTGTAGGGTTGCCCTCGGTATCTATTGATTATTAATCGATATCGATCGTTAGGTTCAAATTCAAATTTCTATTTTTGTATTATTTTATTTGTGCGTGACGGGACAGTGCGTCACACGATATAACGGTTTATATTTGTATATCGCCCATTTGATCATTTCCTGCACTGCTGCAGAAAAGTCTAAATATGGGGTTTCTCCTACACTTAAAAGTTTATATTAATGATTCACCACCTTGTTTTCAATGTTTTTTCTCTATCTCTATCGTTACCTTCTGCAAGTTTGTCAATTCTTTTCTTCCCCCTCATTCCGATATTTTTAAAATTTTCTCCTGGATTTTTGTTCTCTTATATCAATAAATCTATTGTATCAATTTGTTGTTGTCCAATATTTACGCTTCAGAATCTGTATTTCAAAATATGGTTTCCTTATATTGCGGCCGACAAGACCAAAAATTGTAATAGAACTTTAAAATCAATGATGTTTTGACAAAATTTCAAGCGATATGCCTAAACGACTCTATATAGTTTGCTTGTTATTAAATTTTTGGGGTGAAAATTCATCAAAATCTTTCAAAACAAATGTACTGAAATCGGCCAAATAACTCTAATCGGAAAAGTTCCGTCAATGCATATGAGAGGCGCCCTCCGCAACATCTTGTTACTCTTTTTTAAGCCAGAGGCGGCTAAATGGAGAGGACAAAAAAGTGCGCTTGTGTTGGTGAACAAGAGAGCTCTCTCCAGACAACACGCGTTTTACTTGCAATGCAGTGCTCACCGATTCATACAACCATAACTTCGGCTCGCGTTTGCTTAAAAACACGACTGACTTCGGCTCATATGAGCTGTAGGTGGCCGCCTCTGTTCTAAACGCTCGAAGTACTTACTTACTCTCTTGCGCTCTCAGCATTAACTCTGCCAGCAATTTGTTCTACTTGAGTCAAACAGAGAAATTACTTTATTCTATTTGTCTATTTTCCTTTAATTAAAAAATCCATTTGTAAATTAAAAATAAAATTGAACTGATTTATCAAACCGGAAATAAGTTATAATAATTCCTTTTGGTAGCAACATTCACTAACTTCCCTTTCTTGGACTTTCGCGACTTGGACATCACTGTATCAAACACTATGTTGTGGTCTAACTGTTTCTCTTTGTTTTTATAGGATTTTAGTTGCTAAGCAATTAAAAAATAGAAGCTTCCAAGCGATGCGCTGATATTGAAAGCTCTTTTGTATACTAATTATGCCTAACAAAACACAAAGCTTCACTCTGTCTATGTGGTCTACATGTGGATTAATTTAATAAACAAAACAAAACACAATTTACTCTTAAGCTAACTCTAATTTTAGTTGTAAAATCAAAACTTGATGGTCTGGCCCTAATTAATTTTTAATACATTTTTTTGTATATATTTTTATATGAACATATTTTTTAAGTCATCATTTTATCACTCATCAACGCTTTGTGTACGTTTTTTGCTTACAAACATGTAACCATCATACATACAATTTAATGAATATATTTTTCACACTTTCAATTGTTTAATAAAAAAAACTCATTTTTTATAACCAAAAAACAACCGCTCATTATTTAACCAAATGCTCTCCGAAAAGAGAAATCAAAAAAAGCTCAGAACTAACACAAAGTCGTCTGGGGTGAGTTATGTACCATGAATTGGATTCAAAAAGCTAGCACTCAAATTTCCTCTACTCTCTCTTACAGATCGGGAGTTATTCCTATGAACCGAATGCCTTTAAATTTGGTGATGAGATCTATAGCTACTCACAGCTAAAGCTACCCGAGCGGCACTTTTGGCAACGCAATTTTCATTTGAGCTTTGATTTTCGCTCCTTCTATCCCAACGGCATGTTATATCTCTCACCTGGCACTAAAGAAAAACCCAAGCACTATGTGGCCTTACTACTGAAGGAAGGCCAACTGGTGCTCATAGTAAGGGGACGTCGCAGAGAAGAGCTGCAGTTGACAGCCAAGCTTAATGATGGTGAATGGCATCGGGTATCGATCAATTGTCACGAGCGTAAGGTCACCATGTCCGTGGAAATAGGACGTACAGATCAAAAGACTTCGGCACAAATGAAGGTACCCAAAAAAGTGGGTGCCTCACAGTTAATGCTAGTCGGTGGTTTGCCACAGTCACCGGTTAAGGTTCCCTCGGAGTTGTATACGCGTTTGGAGGCGTTCAAGGGTTGCCTGAGACGCGTAAGCATTAATAATATGACCCAAGATCTGGCACGTCCAGGCAAGCATTCGAATGTGGGTCAATGTTTTCCCATGGTGGAGAGAGGCAGCTATTTTCCAGGAGATGCCTATGCCATATATAGTGAGTTTGGGTCAATCATTCCAAGGAATACTAATTAAGGTATATTCAAATTTTAGAGAAAAACTTTCATGTAGGCAAATATTTGGATTTGGAAATGGAGTTTCGTACCTCGGAATTATCGGGCATATTGCTAAGTGTGTCTGAACCCCAGGGCTTTCCTGCTTTGTCTTTAGAGTTGAATAATGGAAATGTAAGTCTGGCTAAATAGTGCTTGAGCTCAAGTGTTGTCAAATATTTCGTTTTCAATTTGTTAATAGATTGTTTTCTCCTGTGATTTGGGCGATGGAGTACCCTTACGTGTGGAGTCTGCTTTACCCAACAGATATGCCTTATGTGACAATAAATGGCATAATATTTCAGCTCTTTATGATGGTGAACAGTTGGTGTTAAGAATCGATCAATTGCCCGCCTCAATTAGTTTGGGTACTCAACGCCAGCTGGGCAAGGTACAAACGCGTTCTCCTTTGTTCATAGGAGGACTTTCAGGTGGGTTTATGAGAATGTTCTTTCTCGTCCTTTTCGAGTCTAATACAGAATAATGGATGCTTAATATTTTTATTAAAACCCTATTCCTCCCCTTTTACAGACATAACTCCCAGTGGTTCTTTGCTTTCACGTGAAAACTTCAAGGGCTGTATACGTAACATATCAATACGCAACGAAAGACGCGATTGGATCGACATGGATGATCTGCATAATGTTTTGCTTAGCGAGTGTCTAATTGCTCAAGATGAAAACTAAACAAAACCAGGATACCATCTTCTGTTCCTCATCTGTACTGCCTGAAAGCCACAACCAAAACTGTTTTCCAAAATGTATTGTGATCAATTTTTCTTAGCATATCACTGCCATATAAGTTAGAATTAGGTTTGGACATTTCATTCATTGCCAGTGACTGCATTTTAAATATTTATTTATTTTATTATTTGATTCATTTTTTTTTTTTTTTAAAGAGGCTTTAAGTTTGTAATGCAGTTTTTTGTGTCTGATTTTAATGAATCTCCTATATTTGTACAGTAGAATTAATATTTAAATTTTCATTTGTAAATATTGACAAACGGCCATTTAGTATGTAGTTTTCATTTTAATACTAAGAGATATTCGTTTTTGAATAATAAACAAAAAAGGATTAAGCCAAGACTTTTGAGTCAAATTGTTGATGTATTTTTCAAAAAAAAAATTAAATCAAATCGTTATATATATTTACATATATTTACTATCATCATACACCACAATGAGTGCACAAAGAACCAAAACGGATCGCTCCAGTCTACGTGGTGCTAGCAGAAGAACACCACGAGGCTCAAGAAGCTCCAGTTATTGCATCTATTGTATTAATTTCTATGATAAGGGCCTTGCTGCTGTGCGTGATGAATTTATCAAAGGAATTAAGCGTGGTTTACGTCGTCCCATGTTTGTTATAGATATTGAAGCCGAAATACAGACCGCTGTTCAATACAATGAATTTAATGTGCGCTTATCAAAGAATAGAAAAAATGGTAAGAGATTTTAAATCAATCTAAACTAATGAAAAGAGGCAGCAGTAACACAGCAGCATAAGTGCCGATGGTAAATTCACGTACGTAACTCTTGCTTGTAGATTAAGGCTCGTACTGGAAGTTCACATAAGCTGTAAAGCTTAAGGTTCGGTTATCAAATAAATCAAGATTAGTACTATAAAAATAAATTTAGGGTTCGGCTTATTTTAAACACGCAGAGGGAAAAAGCCGAAAACATTGGACTTAAGCACAAAAGTTACCAAAAACAGTGTTCTTTTGTTCACGTCAAGAACTATGTTACTCCACCCGACTTGGTTCATTTATGTCTTTTAGAAACGCGCAAATAACACTGTTTACTGAATTTTTTCAACTTTTTCTAAACTTTTAGAACCCCCTCATGTGCAACTTTAAAACGGGTTTAATATAGCAAGTTAATGAATATCAAAAAATAGTTGCTTTTGTCCACTGTGATTTGTGACAGAGATTTGCCAATATCTTAAACTAATCAATCTAATTGTTTCATAACATTTAAATTCTTTGAATCAATTCTACTTCTAAATTTTATGAATTTCAGTAAATCATGCTAGGCCTTAATTTTGGAGGTGAGAACTCAAGTATTTTATTATATAACTATCTGACCCGGCAAATGTTGTTCTGCCACAAAAATTGTTTCTAGTCTATATACAGGGTTTGTCCGAAAAGTAATAGGACTGAGTCAATGTAAAACAATTTATTGAGCTAATCGTTACAATTCTTTAAATCTTTCAAAATAGGCTCCTTCTGCGTCGATGCAGCGCTGTCAGCGTCAGCGCGATTTCCAAGCATTAAGGCGTCACGGAAGGCATTCTCCGGAAAAGCCTTGAAAGCCGCGGTGCATGCTGCTTGGATCCCCTCTGTCGTCTCAAAATGCTTGCCTTTCATCGGCCTTTTCAGGCGAGGAAACAAAAATAAGTCCGAGGGCCACATCTGGGCTGTAGGGCGGCTACGGAAGCTTTGGGATGCCGGCCTTGGTCAGGTAGCTGTGCACAAGAAAGGCGGCACTTATGGGACCATCTTCGCGCACACCCTGCGCATGTTCAAATGCTCCGTCACAATGTCATGATCCACAGATTTTGGAACATTTAACATCTGGGCAATTAAACGAATACTTAGTCGACGGTCTGAGTTCGCATTGTCGGCGTTTGTCAATGTCGAAGGTCATCCAGCACGGTCTTCATTGGCGACCTCTTCCCACCCCTCCAAAAAGGCCTAATGCCACCGAGACACACAGTTTCACACAGTATTTCACGCAGTATTTAATCGCGTACCTCTGCTCTAACGAACACTGCATTTTCGGTTTGCACCACTCACACGTCGCGCGAAAATGCCTGTCCTGACTCTCCAAGGTGGGCGGCAACCACTTCTCGCCCACATTCCACCCATTTCCCGCCGACATCCCATCCACTTTTCACCCACTTACCATCCAAATCCCACCAACCTAACACCCAATTCCCACCCACATCACACCCACTTTCCACCCACTTCCCGACCACTTTCCACCCACTTCCCGCATACATCCCACATCAGTCGACGGCCCAAATAGCCACCCCCACGTGTTACTGGCATTGCTTACTTTAATACACACACACAGATAGGTCAAAGGAGGAGTTTGCAAGAACGTTTTGCAGTGAAACACCCAAATCACCTATTGTGCACCTGCCAAATATATACAAAGAAAATTTCATTAAAATTGTTCAAGCCGTTTCGGAGGAGTTTATATAAATTCGATATGTCTATCAACAGCTATTGACTTTAGTCGAATGGAACACAATAATTAAGCATTAAGTCAAGTGTGACCGCCCACCATCTCTGGCCCTCTAAATTAGTAAGATACTTATATTTGTAAACGAGTATTTTCATCGGTTTTTATAACTCACTATTAACGTGGGTTTCTACATGAACACGGTTTACTATTTACATTTTTAATACGGTTTGGTTCTGCCCATTCTGTTTTCAACGTTTGTCTTCGTTCGTCTTTCTTTCTTACTTACGTCCGTCTGCGACAGCGTCCATTTCCTACTCTTCTCGATAATTCTATAAACTGTGTAACCATAGTCTTTGTCTTAAAATAAATTAACGTTAAATCAATTATTGATATTTTCAACTAAATCCAAAGCCAATATTTAAGAAACAACTGTAAAAATCGACTCAAGTAGTATTCGGAACCGAAACTTTTTCAAAAAAGAGTAGGATCAGTTCGGGTTAAGGTTCGGGAGTTAATAAATAAAGAAGGTTGGGTGCAATGTCGCGTTCGTACGATTCAAAAAGCAGCTTTACGGTGTTCGGTTCCGGACCGTTATATACCAGTAGCTGGAATGAAGCGATCAGTCAAATCAATAAGCGTAACCATAACTGTTATTCATCTCGATTTTAATCTGTAGTCTTCAACTATCTTAAAACTGAAGAAGTAGAGTATTATTACAAGAAAAAAGTGCCTTGGACAGACCGTGTTTTGGCAAGCGTGGTTTCGGTTGAGTCCCCTCCTTGACACTATAAAAGTACATTCTAGGCAATTCTAAGATTAGGCTTTATAAACAGGCATCTCCTCACCTATGCTGCTGAGCTGGTGCTGCCTCAAGCGAATTGATAATACCTTTTAGCTTGGTTTAATTTGCAGTGGATCTCAAGCCCACGGATGCCATGTCCATAACCCTACAACGCATCAAAGAGAGCATAGCTGAGTATGATACAGGGACCAAACAGATTGAAGCCGAGCTCAACTTTGATCTACTTCAATATTGGCAGAAACATAATCCCGCCCAGTTTAAAATGTTCGATAACAAAAAGAAAACAAAAGCCGCCGGCTTAGAAACCAAACGCGGTGGTAGTAGCATACTGGGTGCTCCGACTGGCAACAAAACTGGCAAAGGTAAGGGAAAGGCAAATAAGGATGGCACCGATCAGGCTCGTCTGGTCAGGATAGAGTGTATGGGTGTGACAGCCAAAGAGCACAACAGAGTGGGAAAGGGAGAACCTTTATCCAAGCGTTTGGTAAGATGTAATTTATGTTTTAATATGCTTACTTAACCAACCCCCTTAACTGTTTTTTTAGTTCATCAAAGATCAACCCTTGTCCTCGAATATTTTGGTATTGATTGTGGGCAATTTTGATAATGAGTTCTACAAGGATTTGCTTAGACAAAATCAACCACTGAGAGCTGTTATACACTTTTTACCCGAAGAGTGTGCCTATGATGTGCTGGTACCACGACCACGTCGTGAGCAGGCTCTACAGGCGACCATCGAGAAGATACAACGCGATATACACTCTCTGCGTAAGAGAACTATCAGCAAACCGGTGGGTATATTCCAGCAGCAATTACCCCAAATGTCCTTTTGTCTGGCTAATAAATTCTCAACTGACATTTTCGATCAATTGAGTTGGTATGTGTATGATGTGGAAACGCTACGTGAACAATATAACGAGTACTATTTAACGCCCTATCAAGAGATCAATGTGAAAATAAGTCCCGATGCTAGCATGAAAGATGCCTTTCACATGGCGGAATCGTTGAGTATACAAGGACATTATTTGAAAGCACAAATGCCTGCGGCACACAACGATGATGGTACCATTTATTTGTATATGGAATCCCTAATGAGTACCTTTGGCAACCCTCGCGAATTGATGAGCGAAATGGAGGTTTTACTATTGGCAAATCCTTCGCCGGCGGTTTTAACCAAAATTTTGGATAAGATCAAGGTCTATGCGAATGCTTTCAAAAGTGTGGTAAAAATCGTCAAGAACGAACGTCTCTTTGTCGATAAATCCAATGGGCTACTCACCAGTCTAGTGTCCTACATGGATCAGTCGTTGATGCGTAATATATATCATGCCTGTCTGGAGTATAATATAATGCGACGCTACTTCAATTCGGGTTATATTATAAACGCACTACCTTATACCCTGTACAATGGAGAACTGGAGCCCATTTATTTGCCCAAATACGCTAAGCTTTTCTTAACCGATGATGCGGTGAATCAACGTATTGTTCAATTAGTAAATGAATACGAGGAGGACTACACCATAGAGGAGGTCTATCCCAATTGCAAGCTATATACGTTCAAGCGTGCTCTAAACGAAGTATTCGAGCATCAAAAAGACATATGTATACCAACGCGTTTGTGCTTTCGTGATTTCACTCTGTATGAAATGGAACCGTTTCTTAAGGATCTGGTTACACCGCAAATGTTTGAAGAAGCCATGGAAGCAGAACTGCAACAGATGAATGTGGATCATTTAAGTGTGGCGACCGTGACAGCTACACTAGATCATGAGCCTTTACAATTTCGCCTAAGAGATGGTCAATACATCCGCATAGATCCCAACGTTTTTATACGTCCTTTATCCTTAAAGGCACAAAAGATGGCCCAAATGCAAAAGGAACAGCTGGAGCAACGGCGAACAACGCAGCCAATGAAACGTAATGGTTCTAGTGTACGACACTCGGTGAGACTTCCCAGGATGCCTTCGAAGGGAAGTCTTAGTCGAAATGAATCGTCGCCACACTTAAGATCTCTATTCAATGACAATAAATCGCGTCTCACTTACATTGGTCTGGGTCCCAATCATCCTATGCTCACGGGTTACAATCTGGATGATACACGCCAGACCATCAAGGCCAAAACGTCCAAGTATTTCTTTGAGGAAGGTCGTCTCATGTTATACGAAGAGAAATGGAATTTTAGACAAATGAACAAATGCCTCAGCCTTGAGGTGCAGAACCAGACATTGCACTTAAAGGATTCACCCGGTAATGTGGGTAATACGGATGCCAATGTGCGTCTGGAGACTAAACATGGCGTTAGCCTAAGAATACTGCCCACAGGTGGGGAATGTGCCAAGGTTGTGGTGACTTATCCCAATGGTTTGAGTATCTACTGTCATGAAACCCATACCGAGCACTTGTGGTCCTTACAGGAGAACTCCTTGGACGAAACGCGTCGGATATGTACGCCCTATGGCTGTGTCATTGTGTTCTATACCAGCTCCGACTGTGTGTTGATAATGCGCTACAATGGCGAGGTATATCATTTGTTTAGCTTTTTGGAGGGCGAGCATGAAGAGGAGCAGGAGCTCGGCTCGACGAATAATGCCAATGGTTGCTCCACCTACAGTACCTACAGCAGCTACAATCCCCTCAAGGTGGAAACCAAAAAGAAGAAGGGTCGTTCTCGTTTGAAACGCTCGCAGACAAATCGCACCTCTGGCGGTGCAGACACCCTGGGACGTCCCTCCCAGTCGCAGACTTCGAAAGCGGCCGCTGCTGCCGCCGCACGTCGTGAACGTCTGGCCAAAGCCAAAGAGGAGGCGGCTTTATTTGCCAGCATAGATGATGAACTCAAGTTTCTGAACTTTATCATGTGTCTGTATAGTCTCAGCTATAGACATCTCAAGCTGATCACCTCGATGGGTAGTGTGGTGCATGTCCAAAATGATGGCAAGATTTGGTGTGCTAAACCATATCAGAATACCGAGTGGCATGATTACTTTGCCAATGAGAGCTATTCGATGCGAGATGATGGTGTGAAAATAATTTGGACTAAGGATGAAATGAGATGCTATCACAGCGATGGTACGGTTATTAGTACCGGCACCATTGAGGGCTGGGATGCGGGAGTAATGGTAGATGAAATGGAGCAGGAGATAAGTTCAAGTAGCTCGCATGGTGACGTCATTCGAAAGTCAATGCAATCCTCACACTCGGTAGGTGATCATTATTTGTTAACATTAGACGTCGGATTTTTGGTTGAAATCATATTTTAAACAGGGCAGCAAACATTATCATTGTTTTCGGAACTCCGATCTGCGGGTTCGAACAAAAATTTAACAATGGTTCGAGTGCAATTTAGTGCACGCGCTGCGGAGATAGTCCCTTACACACACATTTTTTTCTACAAATTTATAGTATAGATAATATTTCCAATTTCTTCACAAGCCTGTTTAACCTAGACTTGAGTCGATGATAATTTAGAAAATCCGAAAGCAAAAATAATATAATCTATCGTTTTAATTTTTTAAATTTTTCGAAGATAACTTTCTAAATTTTCATCTTCTTAAAGTGATATTGAAGTCATACTTAAGCTGAGACTTTTGCTTTTGAGAATCATTTAGTAAACTTAAATCGATGATCTAAAAACGAGTAAATATTTAAAAAAAAATAGGAAAATCTTGGAGTAATACAATCAGCAAAAGCAAAGACATCAATCGACCATAATGAGTTAAAGATATAAGCCAAAATATGTGCTGGCGTGACGTTACAAACAATTAAGCAAAGCTTTTTGTATTAAACAAAAGTATCTGACGTGATGTTACCTCACGTTACGGTACTTAAATTTGTTCATTATACCATCAATATTAAGCTGGCTCGAGGTCACGTTATGCTTGCACATAACTTTAAAAAGCAGGAACACAACACACCACAAAGGAGGCTAGTTGATCGTACAGCTGTTTCATTGGTATCTCTACCAAATCATCAGCGAGCTTTACCCACTTATACTAAATCTCTATTTGGCAATCATCGCACAGCCTAAACGGTAAGAGATAGAAAGCTGAAATTTCGACAGGAGTTTCTGTTAGTGGTGAAAGTGCGCACTAAGACGGGGTTTTGGGAAATTCCACCCGGAAAAAGTCGTAAAAGCGTCGAAAAAGTTTGTATGGAAAAAATGTTATTTTTCATCCGATTGACTTGAAACTTGGTTTGTAAGCATAGTACGCGAAATAATTTGACACGGGTTTTCCCGATTTTGGAAAATCCGCCCACGAGGAAAATGGCCGGAAAATTCTGCATGCAAAAAACTATTTTTTATCCGATTGGATTGAAATTCAGTTTGAAAGGAAATTCGGTGAAATAAATTGAAATGTGATTTTTTGAAGTTGGAAAATTTGACCTGATGGTCGGAAAATTCCCGGAAAATTCGGCATGAAAAAAAATATTTTTCATTCGATTGGCTTCAAACTCGGTTTGTAAGGACAGATTTCGAAATAATTTGAAATGTGATTTGCCATGTCGGAAAATTCGCGTAGGAATGAAAATTTTCGGAAAATTATACGTTCAAAATAGCTATTTTTGATCCGATTAACTTGAAACTCGGTTGGGATGTGGGTGTGATGTGGGAGGGAAGTGGGTGGGATGTGGGTGTGATGTAGGTGGGAAGTGGATGGGATGTGGGCGCGAAGTGGGCGGGAGGTGGAAGGGATGTGGTTGGGAGGTGGGTGGAAAGTGGTCGGGATGTGGGTGAAAAGTGGGTTGGATCTGGGCGGGAAAGGGGTGATAAGTGGGTGGGATGCAGGCGGGAAGTGGGCGGAAAGTAGGTGGGAAACGGGTGGAAGTTGTGTAAGAAGTGGATGGGGAGTGGGTGGGGTGTGGGTGGGATAGGGGTGGAAAGAACGCAGCAGCAAAGTCGTAACGGTGAAAAATCAAAGAAGTAAAACGTTGATTTCAAGCCTGTGTATGTATGATTCGATTTCTGGGCTCTACAGAGGAAACAAATCTATAGAATATTTTCAAATTTGGTAAATATTTGACTCTCACGATTGACTTCAAACTGATTCTGTTATTGGTTCTATTCTGTTCAAGGCGCAGCGAAGCGCGACGGGCCTTTGCTAGTATACTTATATTTATGTTGTTTTTGTTATATTATAACGCAAAAACTTACAGTTAATCGCAATCACATAGTTTCTTATGGTGTCGTATGCAATATTTTGAAACTATTTGCAACCTTAGAAAGATGTAAGAGACCAAAAATCTATGCAATCAATACAACAAAACGTATCCAAATGAGACAGATGGCGCTTAAGCGACTTTGCTTTCGAAAATCTCACAATGGGTTATGAACAAATTTAAGATTGGCTTATAGCAGTTCAGTTTTATTGTTTCCCCATGAAAATATAATACAAAATAGTATTTTTAAGTACATATCATTATTTGGTATCAATGCACTTTGCCCTGGAACACCCATGTATTGGTTGTTGACTATAACAATTATTCGATTATGTCCAATACAAAATTTTGAAAGCCGGCATTGTACTTGGATGGCTATTTAAAGACCAAATGGCTCCCCACTAATCTTTATGTTTACCTGGTTGATTTTTTCAAATCTTCAATTGATTTAAATGGGTTTGGGTACTAACTTCTTTTCGATTCAGTTACAGTTCGCTAAAGCAGTTCGCATCTCTAACTTTAAAATATTGCGTTTGCCTATTTGTCATATTTACGTATCATTGAGTTACGGAGATTGGAGAATGAGGTAAAATAAGTACGAAAAACTGTATCATCATTTCAAACAATTTTAGTGACTGACGAATCATTAAATCACAAAGGAAACCAAACATTTTTGAAGAGATCCGGTTCCCTAGTTCGATGTTAATCTTCGAAAATTAGAGGTTCGAGGTTTTCGGCAACCCAATAAAACCTAACCCAAATATTCGTGCTTCAATAATCACAAACTTACTAAACAATGTGACTTTTGATAACAAACGATATAAAGATTCGCGTGATGTTTGCCAAATGGCTAGTGATACTTTTAGCAAACTACGTTACCGTAATTTTTTCTGCCACAAACTGACAGGGAAATTCTTTCGTTTTCCAATTCGTTTTAATTCATTTTAGGTTTTGCCTAAGGTCAGGTTTTAAGTTGTCCATTCTTCTTGTTGAACCATTTCACATCTATCAAGGCTTCGAACCGAATGGGGTTTTTTGGGACCTTTGTACTAAACTATGAACCGAACTTTCTAGGTCTTTTCTGTGTTCTGCTGGAAATAAGGTTCGGTTCAGATAGTCCTACTTTAGTTCCTTTTATTTAATATTTGAAATAAATTTTTTCATATTTTAGCGGGAATTATTTATTGTATAGTACTGAATCGATAGGTTTATTATTTACAGAATATCCGTTTTGTATATCAAATCCAAACTCATGATATCAAGAAATATCAATATCAATGAAAAGAGAAATAAAGCAAAATTCAAATTGAAACAATTTCTCCTATTTATGTACGAAAAGATTGTGGAAGAGTCAGGTTCTTTTCTAAAGGGACCAATACTTAAAGTGGTCCATTTGTCTATAGTCAATAGCATTTTATAGACAACTCAAATATAGTTTGCGTAATTAAATGTTACTCTTCAATAAGTAATAAAACCAAGTAGGTTTTAAATTAAAAAAATTTGCTTAAATTTATCGAAAATTTAGCAAAAATATTTCTACTATATTATTTTTACGGCGATCAGTTGTAAGGAAGCGTAAAAATTGTTTAGAACCACTTCACCGTGACTGACGAATCAATAAATAGCGGAAGAGTAAGAAAGAGAACACACCCTAGTAAAAAAGCGGAGAGACAAAAACTACTACTCAGTATTTTTGTGTTTAGGATTTACTTTTACCTTATAATGGCAATATTTTACAAAATAACAATTTTAGAATTAGTGAAGTCTAGCTCAGAGTCCGCAACGTTCGTGTCTTCTGTGTATACAAGGGCCACACCGACAGTATACAAGTTTATACTGCTCTCATTTGCAACAACAAACGAGTGCTAAATAAGCGTTGCTAAACACACACACGCAACGCCCAAATAAGCATAAGTGTTTTGACGACCCCTGGTCTAGTTCAACAAAAATATAACTTAAGGCCGATTTTTAGTTTAAGTAAGTTTATAGTTTTAGACTTTTTGGGAATTTTGATGCTGGACGAATGTTTTTAGTACCGAGCATATTTTTCTTGAGTTTAAAAATCAGCCAATTGTGGGCAAGAGATGCGACCGACCACCCACCACCATCAACAACCCACTATTTTTTAAGATGTGATTGGATTTTTGAGATAGCAAATACATTTTTTTTCTTTACTGGTATTGAAATTCGGGACTGAATACACGGCGCCTTAGCTCACTCGACTATCAGGCATAAGCTAGACTTAGCGTCTAAATCATTGTTTAAAATGTAAGCAGTTGGCATTTTGCCGATCAGCGAGAAACAAGGGCCGTGGTCGATTGAACAAGAAATTTGCTAAGAAAACGTCGAGGCTGTGGGATGAAGTCTCTGTAGGACTTGGAGGATTCTTTGCGTGGGTTCAACTCAAAATGTAGAAAAATAAGACAAAAAAGTAATGAAGATTCATTTAACTTTTGAAAGAGGAGCTAGTCATTATTTTTGGAGCTTGCTTAGTACTATCGAGAAGATGCCAAATTGACCCTATGTCTATTTTGTACTCAGTGTAAGAAATTTTGTACTTTACCACTGACAAAAAGTTAATTTATTCAAAAACGTTTGTTCTTATTTACATAACACTAATAGTTTTGCAATTTTAGAATGTTTCGTACCTAAGAACAAAACATACTTAAAATTTTAAGAACAAAGCTTCTCAAATTCTATGTCGATCGCTCTTGATCATTTTCAATCGATTTTTTTTAACTTTCCTTCCATTTTCTATCTTTAACTTTGAAATCAATAAGTGACATATTGTTACTTCCCTTTAGAACACCATGTACATAAATGCCCCGCAAGGTTTACCCTTCAACATGATCAGTCAAGCATCATTCGCTGTAAATGAAGCCTTAGAAGAATCCACCCCAAACAGGTGCATTAAGTCACTAAAGGAGGATATAGTGGAAGAGGATTTGGAAGAGATAATCGTACATGACATGAGCTTTATTACTTATACACCCGACAGCTATCTAATGCAGCATCAGAGCTATGCGGGCATAGAGTTCAAATTTAGTCACATCAATGCGGTGGACCTGAATATGGAGACTCGGGTCTTTGCGGCTGACGAGCTTCAGATACGACTGTTTAAGGAACCAAAAGAAAAGCAGGAAAACGTGGATGAAATTAAGTCCGTGGACCCTTCTTCAGAGCCAGATACCGATGAATGGACCAAGTCGAAAAAACACGAAACACCGCCTCAGATAAATACACCGCCAAAAAATGATGAGGAGGCGGAAGCACCGATCGTGCAGGAGATACCTGGCATAGATGTTCTAGGTAATAATCTACACTTGATCGTGTATGAGGATCGAGTAGTTATCCAAACTCAATTGCGTAAATTCGGCTGCGATGCGAATACGCTGATAGTGCGGTGAGTTAAAACAACGCCTACAGAGAGAGAGAGAGAGAAAGTCTGATTTCTTGTTTTAGCGATGCTGTGGAACTGAAGTTGGAATTTTCACAGAGTTTATCCGAGATCTTTCGCCAATGGGTTGAGGAAATGAACAGTTTCATCAATTGTTTCTGTCCCAAACGGAAAACTCTCTACTTTTTAGAAACCCATTCGACGGACTGTCGCAAGAAGGGTAAGATTGCTCATCATGTTTTTGATTTAAAATTAGCTTTGTTTCTTTCAGGTTTTGAGCTAATGAAAGCGGTGCCTCCCTTGGGCAAATACAATTTCTGTGCTGGAAATTATTTTATTGATGTCGACGAACTAAATTCGATAAATAGTCTCCTGACCAATAAGTTCAATTGGTATGAAAAGGATATGTTGAAATTTCCTCGATTTCCTTTGTATAAAAGAGGACCTTCAGTTGTCAATTTCCCCATGGTTTTAAGCACCCAGTAAGCTATAATTAATTCTAAAGAAGGTCTGTATAACCATCAAAATCTTTCCAGAGTCTTTGTGGAAATACCCGCTCAGTTGGCCAACACAGATCGTATACATCAGTTCATTGATCCCTTTGATAGGATCAAGTTTCGCAAACTAAAACATCGGTTTAATGAGTACGACTAAATCTAATAATTTAAAGCCCTCTTCATTAAGTTTTGTGCCTCCTTTAGGGCCGTACTCTTTCATCTGCATCCTCGATTGCGTGTATTGGTCCAACAGGAGATTAGCAAACGTAGCTGGCGCAACCACCATCAGGATCACAAGCGACGTCGTTTTATGGAACAACAACGTCTTAGCCTGTACATGGCCATGTTAAAGCACAAGGTCTATCCAAATTATTTCCAATTTAAGGATCAATTCTACAATCATGTGCGCAATATTGACTTCTTTGAGTTCATGGCCTCCAAATGTAGTGAGAAAGCCAATCCAGAGCACTACCAAGTACCACCGCAACTTCCCGAAGAATCAGAACAATCCAGAGCGGAGGTAAATGTGGTCAAGGGCAAGAAACGCAGGAAATGTTTGTGCCCCAAGTACCTGAGATCATTGCAAAAATAGTGGAAATACAGGGGATGGCAATAGATACTATTTGAAAATATTCCATTAAAAAAGTGATTAAAAATATCAGTTTCGTCGTTTTCAATTTTAGTCAAGAACAGCTTGCTAAGTCGGATACTCTTTGAAATTTTTAGTTAGCTACTTAAATTACTTTATTTTTTTTGTAATCTTTTTACGCCAAGCAAACCGCCTCCACCCCACACCAAAACAACCTCTCCGGCCCCCGGAACCAAACCTTTCAAATATTTGACCTCCCGAACCTAAGCCCAAACCAGACCCAATGTATCCATAAAAAGTTCGGTGTTTTTCGAGACTTCGCATAATTTTATTTTTAAAAATCGTTGAACTAGATCGCCTCGAACCACAGCGCGCCATATAAAGCTTTAATGTATTACGTTCGCAAAGAAAGGCCGGTCGGAACGATTGGCCAAGAAAACGTAAGGTTCGAGCCACTTGTGAGTAAGAGTTTAGTCATTAAAATGGTTTGCTTAAAAATTTTGAGCAAAGAGTATGTTGTTTGTTTTTTTCCATAAAGTGAGCTTGCCTAAAATCCTATTCCGAGGCAAAGATCAAAAAAGGGTGTGTGTGTTGGGCCGCATATTAAAAACTTTTCGAGGACTCACAATTCAATTTAATGTTGTTAAAGGATGAGGAGAATGCGTAGAATTCGTTCCGTTGTATTGTCACTTGTTTTCTTGAAAATTTCAACAGTCCTAACTACAAAGATGTCGTCGCACATTTAATAAGAAATTATGAGAAAATAGGTAGTTTGTATATTATATTAAAGTTTTCATTACATTCAAACGCTGCACATTGTATTGCAAAAAGGAATAAAAATGTCGTTAAAAATTTATTTTTTTGCATTCTCATGTGGATTTTTTTCCCTCAGCGATGAGAGTGATGAGCATGGTGAACGATTTTATCAGGATATGAAAATTATGGAAAGCAGCTGTCAAGGATTTTGGGATGAGGCCATTGGGTGACTATTGTTGGTTTTTTAAGCGTGAGGAAAACTACGGCGGAACAAAATGAGAAATTACTCAATTTTTAGATAAATGCTAATAACTTCTACAATTTCCAACAGATTTCGATGTATAAACACTTTTTGAATTTGTTATACATTAGGTTACATCATCCAAGAAATTTTGAAAAAAACGGTATTTTTTTATTCAAAATAAAGGTGTAATTTACGATTTTTCATATTTTCGATAAAAATAAAACAAAATTATCGATATCTTTGTAATTAGCATATACACTATAAATTTGACAATAAAATGATCTATTTATGATTAAAAGATAATTTTAGCTTTAATTTGTTGTATAAAACTTATTCATAAGTTATTTCATAATTGAGATATTTGAAATTAAGTGAGAGATCCTTTTACAAAAATGCAAAAAACTGTAATTTAAGCTAAATATTCGGATTCACCGCGTGATTTTACATAAGGAATGACATAAAATTGTACAGGATAAGAAAATGATTGATTGTTTGTAAACTTGTATAATTTGACATACTTTCATTATCATTTAAAATAGCAAGTAAATAAAATTTTTATTTCGTAAAATTTTTTTCAGTCGTGTGAAGTGATATTACGCTTTTTTCTCAGATATAGTCCAACTGTATATATAACCTAAAGCAAAAAACTAGACCACAATATCTTGTTTAGTTTTTAAGTTATTAATTAATGCCTAAAATTTGGAAAAATTTCCTATAATGCATTGTGGCCTAAATTTAAGACTAGAGAGCTTCTTATTCATAAGTTATTTCATAATTGAGATATTTGTAATTTAGTAAAAGGTCCTTATTCAAAAATGCAAAAACGGTAATTTGAGATTATCTCGAAATCTGTTCTATTAAGATTTTTTTAAACTCGCCATTCGGATTCAGTGCGTGATTTTACATTAGCAATGCCATCAAATTGAAGAGGATTAGAAAATCATTAATTACACTAGTTTACAGCAATTCCGATCCCGACCATTAGGCAATCATTTCATATTTAAACCCCTTTGCTGAGTCCAAAAATGCAATCAAAATATTTTTTAGTGGGGCTTTCGAGAAATCGCAGAAAAGCTAAATTTTTGACGTGTTTATCTTCAGTATCGGTTGTTATGTTTTTTGGCAAGGTAATTGAACGCCCTATCATTCATTCATACAGCACTTCTTAATCCGCTGCTTGACTCCGGCGTTATATAGGCTTTAATCGGCAACTTTGCCTTAAATTGATAATTTTTTTAAGAAAAAGCTAGATTTTAATTACGATTTCACCAGGAAAAAATAAGTGAAATTTATTTTATTGCTGGCCAAAGATTTATCTATTAAAATTACAACGCCAAATAATTCATTAAAATCCGTTCAATAATGTAGAAGTTATTGGCATTTAAGTAAAAAATTAAATTTTTCAAGTACATGCAAATTGACTTTATTTAAATGTTTTATTGTTCGTCGTAGGGGACATAGTTAAAATTCGAATTATTCTATTTAAGGGCTACTATGACCTGACAATTTTATTTTGTACCTGAAGGTACATTTTTCCCAATCAGAAAACTAATAAAAAAAATTGTGGAATTTTTGGCTCAGCGGAGGAATTTACATAAGGAATTGCTACCAAATGTTTGGGATCGTAAAATTTGTATTATTTTGTAAACTAGTGTTATTTGTAAACATGTGTAAACGAAAAACTAAAAATATGTAAAAAACGAGAAAGGCAAAGCTAACTTCGTCTGTACCGAAGTTTTGATACACTTGAAATAGCTTGTCTCAACGGTTAGAGACTTTGACCAAACCTCGCAAATCAGCTTAAAAACATTACATATTACCCATGACCGTGTTTGAGATCAGTAATATTGAGAACAAAACAGTTTTTCTTACTAAAAAACCATTTTCCGAACGAACATTGTATGGCAGCTACAGAAGTAGTCATCCGATCCGGTCGGTTCCGACATATTACAGCGTGCAGTAAAAAGAAGACTCTGTGCAAAGTTTCAGCTCGATAGCTCCAAAACTGAGGGACTAGTTCGCGTAGAAACAGACAGACGGACAGACGGACGGACAAAGCTTAATCGACTCAGCTCGTCATGCTGATCAAGAATATATATACTTTATGTGGTCGGAGATGATTCCTTCTATGCGTTGCAAACTTCTGGCAAATTATAATACCTTTTCAAGTGTATAAAAAGGAGAAACATAGGACTACCAACTATTTTTTTATAATTATTAATACACGCAGAAAATTTTTCAGAATTATTTAAACTTCGAAAAAAAATTGATTTTATCAAAAAAAAGAGCACATTTTCACTATCAAAATCCAAAAATATGTACCTTATCAGCAAAATCAAAATTGTGTGTTTAGTTTTTCTGTAACGTCATTCAATACAGCTTACTTTAAAACAAATTTGATTGGAATAGGACACTTAATGTGGCCTCAGAACTAACAAATGTAAGGAAACGTCGCTAAACATACGTTTATTCAGGAGAAAACGGACAAGTTGTTTGAATTCAGCAACCAAAAATACATATAGAAAGCTTTCTATCTTCTCTGTTGCAAAAGTTGGCCTTCATTTGTAAACTTGTACAATTAATTCAAATTCAAATTTATGACAACATTTGTGTACCTAGAAAGTGAGGTTACCTTCCAAAATTTTAGGATCTGGCACTTCTATGTAACCCAGATTCGAATTTCGAACCAAAACCTTAGGTTCTATAGGCAGAGGAACCGGTCCGTAAACACTCCCAGACCGTACCTAGAACGATATTTTACAGGTTAACACTTTGTTTTGGACAGTGAATTTAAAATATACGCCAAATTGTAATTATGTCAAATATATCGATAAGTAATAATGATGTATTTTAAAGAATTTTATGGATCACACCATCGATTGAATGGAGGCAATTGTAAAAAAGAAGCAATGCAGAGGGTGTGCGACCGGTCAAAGTAAAATAAAGAAAATCCGACAAACCTTGTTTACACTAAGGATCATATCATTGATTGCATCAAAAGACGCAATGTTTTTTCGAAATGGTATCCAAAAATTGCTTGAAAGATGGGAAAAAGTAGTGCTTTTTTCGAATTTATCCTAAATTTTTAGTTCAAATATCGTAAAAAAAATGTAGGAAAAAATGCATAATTCTTTAATTGAAAATTCAGCAACTTCCAAGCCATTAGTTTAATTTACAAACTGTGAAAAGCCCGTCTATATGAGAAAATATTAGCTTTTCTTTTGTTCGACAGTTATGGTGAAATACATAAAATCACCTGTCAAAATCTTAAAACAAATCTCCACAGCAAACTTTTGAATAAGTTTTGTTTTTCCGGGCCCCAGCAGAAAAAATCGGCTCGCGACATCCACTCTTATAAATTGTCCAAGAATGTGAACAAAATGGTGGAGAAGACAGTAATAATATGTTTGTGTAATTTAAGTAGAAAGCAGATTTGTTCTGTTCGGATTCATTTTCTGCAAAACAAAATAACTTTTTTCAAATCTGAAGACATTTGTAAATTCATTTTACACATTAAAAGGTGAATTAGCTGCATCGACCCGATGGTTTTCTCTCAAAATCGATTTCAAAAATATTTCATGGCTCCGTTTTTTAAATATGAATTTTTTCACTTTTTCGGTAGGTGCTCTTCCATTTTAAGCCATATCTGACTTCCCAATTGTTAGATAGAGTTAAGCAAGATATGAATCGAAAGGCAATTGACTGAGTAATTGCGTAGAACATTGTTTTTAAATCGGCTCAGTAGTTTGGATACAATAAACCAAAACATTTCAAAAATTCAATTTTTACTAAAAAATGCAAGAAATTTCATTTTTAAACGCCTAAAAAAATATAAAAAAATCCAAAAAATTCTTTTATTTTCTGTCAAGAATCGCACTCCTACGAAGAAAACCAGATAACGATCATCAAAATCTATGAACAAACACAGGAGCTGTGAGCAATTTAGTGCAAAAAAAATGTGGTATTTTCATGATTATTCAAAAATAAATTTCCGTTTGCTTCGACTTTCGTTCGGTTCTTGATTTAAATTTTTATTCTGGCTTTTCGCTAACTTCATAAAGTGACCAATAGACGAAGAAAAATACAAGTTTATTTTTTGTGAACACACAATATACCCAAATTTGAATGTTATTTCCTCTACTCAATTTGATCCATACACGGTACTTGTTACACGATTTTCCTCAACAATACCTTATTGTCTTCGTAAAATTGCGTTTCGTAAGTAGAAAGAATAAAAATATTTTTTTGATTTTTTATATTTTTTCTATGCGTTTAAAAACGAAATTTCTTGCATTTTTGAGTAAAAAATTGAATTTTTTGAAATGTTTTGGTTTATTGTATCCAAACTACTAAGCCGATTTAAAAACAATGCTCTACGCAATTACTGGCAGTTCAATTGCCTTTCGATTCATATCTTGCTTGACTCTATCCACAATAAGGAAGTCAGATATGGCTTAAAATGGAAGAGCACCTACCGAAAAAGTGAAAAAAATTCATATTTCAAAAACGGAGCCATGAAAAATTTTTGAAATTGATTTTTAATATTGAGAATAACAATTTTAAACTCACTACAAAAATATTTCAGTTGAAATGTTTTTTTTTTTTTTATTTTTTAAGTATTATATTGTTGTATTTTGTTTTGTTTATTTTATTTTGTTTTTATTTTATTTTTTTTACGTATTCCCTTTAGTTCAAAAATCGCAAAAGTTTGGCGGAATCGGAAATGTCAATTTTTTGCTTTGTTTTGTTTTGAACAGAGGTCCAACAGAAGGCCTGTGGTCACTTGAGTCCAATTGCAACTACATTAGAAGTCCCTGCTGTCTGCAATTCATTGGGTTATTATTAACATAATTTATAAGTTAACAAAACGTGTAAATTAAGAGCAAATTTCAAATTGTCATTTGGCGCCTTTAGTAGTACTATCGAACAATCGAGTAAGAAAATTGTTATCGGTAGTCGATACCAAAGTTACTCGATAACGTTTGATTATTTTTGGTATTAGTAAGACCACATTTAACTATTTTCGGGATTAGTAGTGCGCTGCGCTTTACAACACTGAAAACAGTAAACCTAAGTGTCTAGCTTTAAACTCCCCACTGCGCACCTAAACCACAAAATTTAGAGTCAATTAGATATAAAAGCAGAATTTAATTTAACTCGTTCCCTTCAGTAGGGCCCTGGACTTGCTTTTGTATTCCCCAAAGTATAACGAGACGCAAAGGTAAGGCCTGGCCTAAATCGTGTGTATTTGTGTGCGTGCGTGCGTGTGTGTGTGTGTGTGTGTGTGCCAATTTTCTCATACAAATTTTCTTTTGCATAAAGGCAACGAAATACACAGAACAACGCAGCTCGATGTGCGGCGCAAAATGAAAGTAACAATTAAGTCATGGACCGGTGTTGCATCTTGGCGTTGGATAGCGAATGATGAGAATTGCGGTATTTGTCGCATGTCCTTTGAAAGCACATGTCCTGAGTGCGCGCTGCCAGGCGACGATTGCCCGCTGGTTTGGGGTGTGTGTTCGCATTGCTTTCACATGCACTGCATTGTCAAGTGGCTGAATCTACCACCGTTAAATAAGCAGTGTCCCATGTGCCGACAGAGCTGGAAATTCAATATACACTGAGCGAAACGACGACGACGACGACAAAGTAGAAGAAGCAACTGTAGAAGCGCTAAATTTGAGAGGGAAAGAACAGAAGGGATAACATTTCATGATGGAGCCGGGCCAGCACTCGCTAAGTGGACTGCCACCACTGCCAAAAAGTCTCAGCTCCGCTGCCGCTGCTACTGCAGTGGCGCCTCCCCCAGCGGCGGTGGCTCAGCTTACAGCCGCCACGGCTGACTTATATCTGGGTCCCTCCACTTCATCCTCAGCCAGGCAACGCAATTACAATGGTCATAATCAGCGACACGGCAGCCTCTCCTCCACCCAGGAGTCGCTCAGTGATCGAGAATCGCTGCACAGTCGCGCCTCTTCCACACACAGTGCGGGCGGCGCCAGTCCTGGTGCAGGCTCCTCCACCATCGACAACCAGTTGGCGATACTGCGCCGCGAAATGTATGGCCTCAGGCAGCTGGATTTGTCGCTGCTCTCCCAGTTGTGGGCCCTGAATGAGTCCATACAAGGATTCCGTGTATTCCTGCAAGAGCAAGAGGCCATGTCGCCACCCTCGCGCAGTCGCACACCCTCCGATGCCAATTCCCTGAGTTCCGACGAAGACGAGGGCTCCTATGTGCCAGTGGTAACGCCGGGCTTGGCTGTCAAATTAAGTGAACCGCCTGTTTTGGCCCGCACCATGGCCTCGCCGGCAATGAACAGCAAACTGGCCACAGGTTCAACCACTTCGCATGCCTCGACTAGTTCCAACTCCCAAACATCGGGCTCTTCTTCGGCTAACTCATCGATGGGCAAGCAATTGCACCATCATCAACATCACCATCATCAGCAGCAGCAGAGGCCTGCCCCGCCACCAGCACCCCCAGCCCAGCACAAGGCTCATCCTCAGTTGCCTCGCATTCTGCAGGCGCGCATGAGGCAGGCTCCACCCCCACCGCCACCCACTCGTGGAGCAGGAGGAGGAGGAGGTGCCAGTAGCAGCAGCAGCAACCACAGCATTAGCAGTGTAAATCATCCACATACACATCATTCGCGTCCCGTATGACAAAACCCGTTCTTGGACTAAAAATGTGGTTCAAGAACAACAGAAACAGCAGTAAACAAATTTCGGGATAAAAGTCAATTAAACGACGTTTCTCCAAAAGTCAATTCATAGAAAAACAAACAGAAAACAGAAAACACACAACCCTTCAGCTTGCCATGCTCCACAATTCGTTCTTGATATTGATATTATATATTAAAAACAACAACACGAAAATTCGCAAATTGTATTCAATAATAATCTCTAAGTAGTACAGGATAAGATCCTATCATATGGCATATTTATACCATAAATTATATACACAAATTGTATTAATTGTTCTTTGTATAAAACAACAACAATATTTGCTGCTTCGAATTCATAGCAACTAGTTTACCATCTATTTATGTTACCTATAGGCAAAACACTATTGAAAAGCGATTGAAAACTAAAACACGAAAAATATGAAAATGTTCCACTCACTCTTAGCACTAACCAAAACTAAACTCTTGGCCTACTATACAAAATATATATATATATATGCATATATCTAGAAAATCTTATTTCAACACACGATTTGTTGTTAGCCCATAGAATTTTTGTAACCAATCCGTGGTGAAGTGTTGTGTGTGTGTAAAACGATTCAGCTGAAAACGACAAATCAAAACGGAAGAACTTGCATTGGATTTAAAAGAATGTCAGACAGAAAATTGTAAGAGGCATGTGGGTTTTAAGCGTGCCCTTTTTCTATCGATCCAAACTTGAAAAACCAGGAAAAAAAATTAAAATGATTCTACCGATTGATTTGTCCAGTTTTAAAAATGCTCAAAATTTGGAAATCATTGAAATCGACTTGGAAAGGCCATCCTTTTTGGAATGGAAACATGCTTAAGCTGTATAGATAGGTGATAGGCAGTCTAAGAAGCTCAAAAGGTATTCTGATAATTTGAAAATAAGGCTATCTGACACCTAATTCACAGTAAACTAAGATTTTTCAATCACATTTTATATTAAAAGTCAGACAAGTCCCAAAAATGACATCAAAAAGCGAAACAACTTACAATCCGCGGCACTTGTACAGCAAAATATATTATTCTCGCTCCAACTTTTCTTAGTAAACGTAAAACTAAAACAACCCTCGCCACCAAAAAATGTTTTAGTTCACAGAAAGAAAAACGCTGTTTAGAAAGCAAATTGCCATTAACTCAAACTGCGAACAAAACTTTCTCAAAATTGTTAATCAAAAATGTTCTAAAAGTTCTTGAAATCTTCAAGACGAGAAGATACAACAGAGTGCGATAGCTTAATGCGCTAACACGCCATTCCATACGTTGTTTGTTGAGTGCAGGAGACCAGAACTCGACTCCCAGTCAATCCCGAAAAAAATTTCTGTTTTTTATAAGGACTACTAAGTCGTATGGAGTAGGTGGTGTTCCGTTCCGTATTCCGAAGCCCGAAAATGTGAGATCCTCTTATAACCTTTATCTAAAATCCATCAATTTTTTCCCAGTTCAGTTTAAAATGTTCTTGAAAACCTAACAATATCAAAGAAAAGTTAATATAGAACCACGGGGGCACCCCCGTTTTTTTTGTATTTTATATTAAAACTTCGAATTTATATATATGTGAAGAGGCACCAAGAAGCACGCCTACTAGATCAGATGGTGAATTTGAGCGATTTGGAATCAACTACTCAAATCTACTTGGCATTGTATAGTTGGTTTCAATTCGCTTTATTTTCGCCATCTGATCTAGTAGGAGTGCTTTTTAGTATCTCTTCACATTTAAATTCGAGCAGTTTTAATATAAAATACAAGCGTTTATACGAAAATCGCTAGCGATTCTGTGGCACCCCCGATAAAAACTCAATTTGAAATGCCTTTCTATTTTGAATGATGTTAACTCCTTAGTGACATTTCAACACTTCACTCAAAGTAATTGTGACATAGGAAGATACAGTGGCTAGAGCGAGACGGACATTGTCATAAAACAACCAAAGAAAATCTAACACTCCTCTCTTTTTTGAGTGATTTTATCTTCATCCTGACAAAGAGATACTTCATTGTGAGAACTCTGACATTGGAAAATACGGTGTCCAGAGCGATAAGGACATAGTCAAAATATATCTCGGGGACTAATATCTGAGTAAAAACTTGTCGATGCAGCCTATTGTGTTAAATCTTTTTTGACAATATCATCAAATCAAGTTCTTAAAACCGAAACAATATCAACTCGAATTGAGTTTGGCGTTGTCAAAAATTGTTTTTGAAGTGACAAAAACCGTTCATGCACTGTTTTTGGTATGGTTTGTGCTCATCTCGAGTCCAATCATTTCGGTTTTTACCCTCTGTGTTGGTAGAAGGAAAGCCAAAAACGAGTTCTAAGATCTAGCTAAGAAGAAAGGACGATTTAGTAAGTTTTCTACTTCAGTTTAAATTTATCAGGAATTCCAATAGAATGTGAATTGAAAACTGAAAGTAATTCCAATTCTGTTTAATTTTTCGTTTCTTAAGGTCTATACTCAAATGAAATAAAAATTAAGTTCGGCACCATACTTCCCATGAATAGAAAAAATTTTGGACAGCTTTGAAATTGAATTGCTGTTAAACTGCAGTCTTAACTGAAATATCTCATCTGAGGCCTATACTTAAAATAAAATCAGCCCTATTATCGTTTCCGAATTCAATTTGGTTGTCATAGCTAAGAAAAGGTTAAAGAATTTAGACAAAGAATTGCCATCTAGAGAGTCGAATAAAAATAATTTCAGTATTTGAATTTAGGTTCCGAAGTAGGAACTTTTAACAATTCCCATTCCTCATAATTTAATCGAAATCGGTAACAGGCCCATCTCTTTTTGCGTACCACTGTTATAATCGATTCCACTCTGCGTTTTTACAAAGAATCATTTTCTCATTTTCCGGGTGGAGATGTGACACATAGATGTACAATTTTCATTGTTATTTCTTAGTTCATAGAAAACCCTATCTAGCAGGTGTGTTCTGGAAGTCTCTAGAGGTTTTTGTACAAACCAGAGATCTGCACGAGTGCACCGCAACTACAAGTGTACTGCATTCGTACTTGATATTTTTCACACTCGAGGGTCTTAACCACTGCAAAAAATGTATGCGGTGTTTACAACACTCATATTTGTGTTGCTGTTACCCGTGCGGCTAAATTTTTTACAAGCAGAGGCTCTTTATATTTCTTTGTTTTTCTTGAGATAGCAACAACAACTTAACGGCGTTTGCCGTTGCTTTTTCGAAGAAAAGAGCCATAAAAGTTATGTACACCCATGTTTTATTTTTGTGTGATCTGTGTGTGTGTGTGACAGACGAAAAAAACATGCGGTGCAGCTCAATACAGAACACAACCACTTTGACAGACGAGCAAGCCAGACACTCAATCGCAAAAATACCAATAACAAAATGAATGTGTATTTGACTCGACTGACAAGTTTCAAGGATCAGTCACACCGCATACGCTTTTAAAGCCAGTATTGACACTGTACTAACCAAACATTTTTGAGTCGCTTTACATATAAATTCAAACGGTTTACGAATGAAAGCCTTTATACGAAATTCTCTAAAGATTTCTGGAACACACTGGCAGTTGCTTCGAAAAAAATATCAAAATCGAAGCTGCGAGCATTTTTTCCACAGAAAATATATAGTAGCATCATTTAAAAGTGGCATTACTCAAGAAGCAGCGCAGCTTACATTAGTGCAACCATATAACAAAGAAGATTTAACCATAGACTAGGATATCTAGACTGAACGATGTAGCAGTCGACACCGCTTCTGCAAGAAATTAGACAGCTGTTCGCCCTCACTTACGCTCTCTGGATACATTTGAATATACTTCCGTCTCGCTCTAACCACTGTGATTTCTTACTGTCACCATAAAGTATCTTTTCAGTCACTATAAGTATCTCGTTGGGCACTATCGCTTAACACCACTCAAAATTGAGAGGCAGCACAAAATTTTGTTGAACATTTTGAAACGCCTCTTTTTATTGAGTGATGTCATGGTGGAATTAACAAGGTGAAGCCGTCAGCATCTGCTGAGGGCCAGAGACGGCGGAACATTTGTTTGTGTCCGCTTTTAGCATTCACAATTCACTGGCAATTTGGCCCAGTTCGCTCGGCTTCACCTTATTAATTCCATTATGAGTGATGAATACTCCATTGTGTCAAAGAGATATTTTATTCTGATAACTAGAATCTTTGCTCAAAATTATTGTCGACAGGAAAACACGGTGGTTAGAGGAAGACGAACATAGTTAAAAAATAAGTTAAATATGAGTGTCTCTGTTAAATCTTATTTTCATATAACTCGTAAATTCTTTTCGACCCCGCCTACTTAATTTATATTTTAATTGACCTGCAGCATGCTTATTACTCTTTTATAATGCTATTGAAGCTGTGGGTTTGTTGTGAACGCATGCTACGGGTTTTCCCAGCTTCAACAATGCTGTGCCACGTGTGAAAAGAGTATTAATCGCTATCGATTCTCGCGCCTGTTAGCTAACAATTAGCTTATTTTGATAACGGTTTATAGTTTTGAGGTGTTTTCCAATGAAAGGGCTATTTGGGTCAAGTCAACAGTTTACAAAACAGTTTCAAAATGAGCTTCCAATAAAATATGCAAAATCTACCCGAAAATTTAGGATTTCTATGTTGAAATGAGAAAATTAAACGCGGTATGTAGAAAAGCTACACAAGGGTTAAAAATCCCGGTCAAAACGTGTAAAAATCCTACATTTTTGTGTAGATTTTGCATATATATCAAGTTTCCTCTATGTATGCATCATCTCAGAGCAGAAGATTGAATCTGTCTAAAAGCAGAAATCAATGTTTGCT
Source organism: Lordiphosa stackelbergi (assembly GCA_018904235.1). NCBI lineage: Eukaryota > Metazoa > Arthropoda > Insecta > Diptera > Drosophilidae > Lordiphosa > Lordiphosa stackelbergi. The sequence goes on from JAEIFU010000079.1 coordinate 154,929, forward strand.
TGCTTGTAATTCTCAATTCATTCCTCTTCTAATTTATGTACGGGAAACTAAAATTCGTGTAGGATTCCTACATTTAGCATTCAGCATTTTAAATCTTAACTTTAATTTAAAAAACCCAAATGCCACTTGTGACAAGCACTTTTCTAAATGCAAATTGTCCGAATTCAATACTGATTTTGAGCTACATTTTCCGTTTAGAATTTCCACACGCTATAATGTAGAAAACCCAAAGCGTTGGTGAGGTGTTCAGATTAATGCAAGAAAACTGTAAAAGTTCATTGGAAATAAGCTGAGTGTCTAATGCTGTGTAGACTTTGAATTTGCCCACGCATTTAACTTCTGTACATGCGGCGTTTACTTGTTCTATTTCTGCATGTTGCATGCACTTTTTTGCACGCCACTTGTAGCTTTCTACATTCTACATTGCGAAAGGTCGAAATACTTTTCGTTTATTTGTATTCATGTTGATACCTCTAGTGTAAAGTGTTTTTTTTCTCTGTGTACCATTGATTTTTGCACAGACTTTTACCCGCTGGCTTGAAGTTAGTCGAAGATTTTTAAATTTTTACCGAAAATCAAGCTACCCATTTCAAACAAAACACCGAAAAACTATTTATCGAAATAGAAACTTCTGTCGAAGCAGAAAAACAAAACTAAGTAGCATCCTAGATGTATTCTCTTGTAAAAACAAAGTGAATGTCTTTTCAGGGCTGTAAATCGAAATTACCACTACAATTTTTTGTATAATTTAAAATGGAATTGTCATTACAATTAGAATTCCTTCGTTATTAAAATTTTAATAACTATTACATTGATAGTAATTATTAAAAATAATTGAATTAATTTCCGAAGAATTTTTTTTTAATAAAAAAGTAGTTACAATGGTAATTGAGATTTTAATTAAGAAATTATTGTAATTGGTAATTATATTTCAACTACCCAAAAAAATTTCGTGAAATTTAGATTTACAGCCGTGTTTACTTTTTGAGAGTCGCGTCGAGTATGTAAAGCAGTTTCAACGTTTAAAATCAAAGATTTTAGTATTCAAAATGGGTTTGAGCTGCATATTACCACATAGTATGGTTTCTACTATTAGATTTTCATATTTTCTTCCCTCAGAAAATAAAAAAATGTAAATTATTAGAAAAAAATTAGAGCATGTTTAAGATCTGAACCTTAATATTTATCAACAGTTTCACAAAAACTGATTTTTGTGTTTCTTATAAATGTTTAATGAATCAAAATAACACTGAAATGAAGATGATCGAAGTCGGTCTTTGATAAACCTAGGCAGACTACCTGGTTGCGCCTTAAATGGAATCTTAAAAATTAGGCTTAATCTTCAATTATTTTTGATCTCTTCTAGGTAAGTTAAAACGCTATTCCTCAATAAGAGAATTTTAGAACTTTAGAGATAGTTTATTAAATTATTGAAAAATCTTGATAATTTTAAGCTGAATCGTTTACACACCGAAGGATAAACCCTGTTAATTCTTAGTTGACTCAAATGAAATCAAAATGCAATTATCTATAACTCAAGAATACCAACTCTAGATGATCTTACTACCACTGTTAGTCCAATATTAATCGTTCAACTAGGCGCGTTTATTCCCCCGAGAGGCATATAACAATTTTTACCATATAGCACAGTATACACAAATAAACTATCATCAACAACAACAACGATAAAAATACCATGGAAAATATTTATCATAGAAACTCGATGGTGAGAAAAACTATGTAACTGGACATCATTGATATACAAATTTACCAAATACCCTCTACTCGAAAATTAACAACAATTTCTACTTACTTTATTTAAAACTCAGATTTCCACAAAAAAGAAAAGGAACATCTTGAACATCAAACGAAAAACATCCAAATCAAAAATCTGCTCAATATTTAGGACATCAATTCAGACATCAGAAAATAACTATTCCCACTCAAATCAAATTTCTAAAAACTAGCTCCACATATCGTCAACTCACAATTTTGTAAGCTAAAAGAAAAACATAAACAAAAGCATCTAACCAAAATTTACAATAACAAAATGTATACAACAAATTCAAGATTTGGGGGATATGTGTGGGAAGAAATGAGGGGAGGGGCAGATGAAGTTGGAAATTCAACATTTTTGTGGGCAAGGAAAACTGTGAATGAAAAATATGGTTAAAAGAAAAAAAAGTGTTTTATGTAATGGCAAATTTGTTTAAAAGGAAAATTAAAACGAAACGATGAATCGATGCAATAAATATCAAATTTAAATATCAATCAAAAATGAGTTTTGAAATCGATCAAAGTAAAAGAATGTTTCACGGTTTTCACTTAAGTGAATTTGAATTTTTGAAATGTTCTCTTCTCAACAATCAAGGAAAGCTGTATCAAACCTACTGTTTCTACTTATTTTTTACACGACGGATTCAGATTTCGAATTCGAAAATTTTCGTCGAAAGTAAAAACCGGAACAGGCCTGATAGTTATTATTCAAAACCCCCAGGGACTTATTTAGAGAGACTTAGGAGAGACCTTGAACGTACATTGGATTTGAATCTTGAGATTGCGCTACTAGAGATCATTGAAGATGCTAATGCCATGTTTTTTAATACAGTGCAATGCTGCAGCACTAAATGCGCTTCCTCGGAAATTCTTCCCCTCCTGGCTTAAGACATACTTATCACCTACCCCCTGCGTTGGACACTTTAATATTAATAAAGAGGCGGCTCCGCAGACAGTATGTTTGCACAGCTAACTCTAATGTGGATAGGGTCTATCGAAGACTGGCGAATCGAGTTAAGAAGCTGTTGACCAAGCATAAACAAGAAGCGACTTACCGCTTTCTTGAGAGCGTAACGCCTGATTTAAGCACCAACTATGTACTTTGGGCTCTTACAAGGTGGTATCAAAAGCAAGCAATGGGACTTAGGCCAAGTCCCCGCAAGAGCTTGAGAAAGAATTTGCCTTAAGGGGGTATTCTCCATGTCGAGGCTGTTTTATGGACCTTTTTTAAAAAAAAATCTTATTTGAAAATGCAGAGTTTTTCCAATTCTGTTTATTTTATTTTGTTACAAACAGATTAAAGTAAACAAACAAATTTTTACTGCTTCGATGCGAGGGCTGTTCCAAAAGTTATCGGCCGTCAAGGTGGGTGTCAAAAAAAAAAGTTATAGTGCTGGCGGCCATGATTCCACGTCTCCAGGATGTCTGAAATGAAAAGTAAAAATAGAGGAAAGCTATCTTCGGCTCAACCGAAGTTTCAATGACAGTTTTTTATATGACAGCTATACGATATATTCATCCGATTTTGATCAAACTCTCCAAAATTGTGTTGAGACAGATAATATTTATAACTGTACCGTACAAAGACGCTACCATTGAAAACAAAAAAGTTTTTCTCACTAAAACTAGTTTTTCAACCGATCGTTCCTATGGCAGCTATATGCTATAGTCATCCGATCCGGCCGGTTCCGACAAATGTGCAGCGTATTTGTACCAATAGACTTCGTGCAAAGTTTGGTTACGATAGCTTTAAAACTGACGGAGGAGATAGCATAGAAACGGACAGACGAACAGACGGACATGGCTATATCAACTCAGCTCGTCAGGCTGATCAAGAATATATATACTTTATGTGGTCGGGGATGCTTCCTTTTATGCGTTACAAACATCTATCCAATTTATACAAAATTTATAAAACCGGACATATTTATTGGTACATATTATTTGAAAGCAAATTAAATACATATATTACAAAAAATTTCAAATTATGTAATTAAATTCACCCCCACCAAATATTAAAGAATGTCTAACATTTGGTTTTCCATCGCAGCAGCAATAAAGCAACATTAAGAGGGGAAGCAACAAAAAAAATAAACGACAAGGGGCACTACCTCCGACAGGCAACTGCACAGTAAAATTTTAGAAGGAATGTGAGCGCCTCATCTGACCAAGAAGGTAGTTTGTCGACCGAAAAATTTTGTGATTTTTAGAGGGACGTATGGAACAAGTACCACGAAGGACCCAGTGAAAGATTTTAAAATAGCGTCCAAAAGAATTAACCGAAGAAAATGAAAAATCGATAACGTCTTTTAGCAAAAAAAAAAATCGCTACCACCCTAAAAATGTTGCATACTTTTTTGAAATTAAGAACGCGCAAGGTTCAGACCAGAATGGTGACAGTTCTGCGTCGATTGCATATTATTTCATCAAAATCGGTTTAGTAGAACTGGAGAAAAGTGGCTTGGCAGTCCGAAAAAGTTACTTTGAAAGTAACCAAAAATATTACAGATATTATATACTTACAGATATTAGCCGGCGATGCCAGCTGCATACAGCGGACCTTCCTCATCTTTAAACAAAAGAGAAAGTCGGTCAAGCCCGACTCTAACATACTCTGTACCTCTCTCTCACTTCTCTCTCTCCCATGGGGGGACGCTCATAACTCGAGGACGCTCATCCGTCTTTACATTTAACGACTAACTAACTCTAAGTGACGTTTTTTCAAAATTGCGGCGGAAGGGGCGTGGCAAAATGAAAATAAACTTTATCTGCCCGGACAAGAAGCATTGTCCTACATGTCAAACCCTTACCACTTTGAGATCTGTTGTTCAACGACGACGAGGTGACATTGAGGATCAAGTATATACTTTATGGGTCGGATGTTCCTACCCTACAGGTATAAAAACTGTTTTCGTCAGCAGCTCCTCTGCTCTGCGTGCCATTCTGCCTTCTTTAGATACGGCCGCAGCTCTATTTTCTGAGCGGATTAGTCAGTCTGAGCATTGTGTAGCATAGCCTTCGATAATTATCGATTAATAATCGATATCGATCTGAGGCGACAAGATGTAACCATACAAATTAAAGAACCAGCCGTTGTTTCACAGCTTTGTTTACTCGAAATTTATTTAGTCAAAAATTTCTTGTTTTAGCGAACACATTGTTCGACTAAAAAGGCTATTTCTTCTAAAGTATTTCGAATTTCAAAAAATCCATTTGGGGCGATATTCTTTACTATCCAAGCTTTAAAAAAATGCAACAAAAAAAATCGAAAAATAATTTTTCGCATGGAGAATAAGCCATTTGAGTTTACATCAAAAAGCCGATGGAATTGCCTCATAGAATTATTGAAACTCCCTATAACGCTTGAGGAGGTTAATAAACAAATTAAGGACCTGAATAGTAAGATGGCACCAGGTGAGGATGGCCTGGACAACAGAGTTTTAAAACCTCTTTCTTTCAAAGCATTACTCTTTCTGGTTCTTATGTTTAATGCTGCATCGCGTTTAAGCTACTTTCCTAAATGCTGGAAGAAAGCCCAAATTGTGATGATTCACGAGCTTGGGAGTCATACCGCCCTATTAGCCTTTTGTCCTCAGTATCAAAAATTTTTGAAATATGCCTGCTTAATCGAGTATTGGTACTGAATGAATGGAGACGTAGGATTGGCTTTAGGAAGTCGCATGGCATACCGGAACAACTGAATCCTGTCGTCAATTTTATTATTAATGGATATGAAACTAAGGAATACGTGGTGGCAGTATTTGTAGTTGTTGAACAGCCATTTGATCGAGTATGGCACGATGGACTATCGTCGTGCAAAATTAAAAGGTTACTTCCTGTCCTGTTTTCTCAAGGAGAGAGTTTTCTCGGTGATCCTTGATGGAGCTGAATCAAGCGTGAGGTCTCTTGGAGCAGGTGTTCCTCAGCCGAAACACTTGGACCTACTCGTTACATGTTATTTACAATGCTATGCCCACAGGAGATACAATTACGATTAAGAACTCTCATGATCTTCAAGACACGGTCATTATGGCAAGAGATTCTTGCGTGCTACGGATAGTATCCAACAGTATCTACTCCGTTTTGGCAGATTGGCTAAACGTTGGAACATGTTGTTCAATGTTTATACAATATCCATCTTGTCCTTTCTAGAAAATTAGCAGATATTGAAGAGCGTCGTATGAACCGTGTGTATCGGCAATGTACTCCAGATTATTGTTTCTTCTTTGAACCAAAATTACCATTGTCATTATTCCCGCAACGTCGCACAGTGTAAGATATTGCCCATCTAAGGGGACTTAATTCAATAGCAGTCGCAATTTTAAAGCTATCAACTTGAACTTTGAACTGAATGTTCAAATGTCCCCCAAAGAAATTTTTGGATGAAAAGTTAAAGTGGGCGTAGCACCTTAAAGGGCATGCATACATACAAACCGTAATTAATTTTTTTAAAGTACCCCCACAATAAAAAATATTGAATAACTCCCACATTTTTTAAGATATCGAGTTCAAATTTAAAACTTAAATTTATATTAGCAATAACTTTAATTCCGGATCATCAAGATCGGATAATAAATAGCGAAGTTAAAAAAATGTTCTTACTTTTCGGATGTTCAGCCTCAGGAACGCTGTTAAACATTTCTTTTCATGAGCAACGGGTATATCGAAGTCGGTTAGAGCCGACTCTAGGAGTGAGTAATGCTTAACGGTTCTTACGTTGCTTGCCCAAACCTCGAAAAACTCTGCGCGTGTTATTTCACGCATTGCTTTATGGAAGGACTTTGGGCAAAATATGGGCAAAATTTTATTTCTGATCCTGATTCAGAATGATTTTCTGCAGACGAAGTAAGTACCAAAAATAAAATATTGTTCAAAATATACTTACATTTTGGCACTTATTTCCGAAAAATAATAAAAATTAATAATGCTCCAACAATTATGGAAAAAATTAAATTGATGGCTCATTTCTAAATTGACTTCTAAAAGCTCATTGACCCTCAAAATAATTCTTATTTTTTCAATTAAGTCCCCCTAGATTGGCAAAATCCTACACTGTGCGTCGTCAACAGCAGGCGCATTAAACTAATGCACGTGCTATCCTGCTGGTGTTTTATCAGGATTGATGACAATAGCGTGTAATTTAAAGAATTTCAATAATTCATTGTGCTCATTCACAAGGAAGTCCAGCTCGCCGACGATGCGCCTGGCGTTAGGTGAATTGTGGTTATTGTAGCCGCAACATGCATCCAGATTGACGTCCTCACTGCACAAATAGTAGATACATATGTAAAAGTGTGTGTAGTGCGTTTGGCATTGGCAGCAATGATCCTACTTTATGGTACACTTGGCCTTTGATTTTGAAGATTGAATTAAATTGCTGACAATTTGTCGCTGTATTGTGCATTATTTCTGTTGCTCCGAACGAAGACATTTGAAAGCATAAATTAAATTTACGAATGGACTTTAGAAACAGGTTTGGATCCGTGCCGATGAGCAAGCCGTGGTTTTGGTGGCGTTTCAATTTCCGGTAGGTGCACCATACCTGATGCGCAACCCATCCATTCGGACTCATTTTTGAATTTGAGGTGCGGCAATTGGGCCATTCTTTGTCACCAATCAGAACTTTCGAATGAGCGGAATATTTAATATCTGTCTTATATTTGAATGCGAGACGACGGAACGAAGCAGATGTAATTGCTTGATGTACTTGTTGGCGTTGTCGGTCGATTGTGTTAACATTTGTCCGGCGCGCTTTCTACATTGTCTCTAGTCTACAGATGATGTTGCGTGAAACAACAAAACAGCAAACATTTTTTATGACTGAAGTAAGAACGACAGTTCTCACTTCGACACGCGTCAATTCATTTATCGCTTGATCTCGTTCTTGATCCCTAATTTTCATTTCGGACATGAGTTCAAAAAAAAATTGTTCGCATGCACTTCGACGGCCTGTTCTGATAAACATCCACCCCTGACGTGTTGATGGCATTGTTTTTTTAACACGACACACACTAACAACTAGAGTTACGGCCAAATTGAGAACGATTGATGAATCTATTTGATAGATTCACCCTTTAATTCTTTTTTTTTATCTCTTTTTTTATTTTCAAATAGATGCCACATACGCCAATTTATCCCTTTTATGTTAAATCGAAATTGTGTGTTTTGTTTTTGTAAATCGCCAGACTATCATCAGACTCTTCTCAAACTATCGCCAAACTCACTTTTAGCAAGATAAGAACCCGACAATATGCCTGTCAGTTTTTTATATGGCAGCTATACGATATATTCATCCGATTTTGATCAAAATCTCCAACATTGTGTGGAAACACATAATATTCATAACTAGAGAGTATAAAAACGCTACCATTGAAAACAAATATATTTTATGTGGTCGGAGATGCTTCCTTCTGTGCGTTACAAACATCCGGACAATTTAAATATACCCTTGGAGAGGGTAAAAAAACGATTTTCCGATAACGATAACGACTTTCACAATAATGAAGCACAGAGGGACACAGATGAGCAGCCTGCTGCGCCGTCAATTCAAAAGATTCTTCTGCACTCAAATCACCTAGCGCTACGAAATATAGTTAAAAAGCTGTACTACACTTGCCAAATACAAACAAAACAAATTTCAAGTTTTTTAGAATAAGTTAAACTTGTAAAACAATAGATTTTATAAAAAAAATAACCCCATTTTCCATATTAAAATCCAAAAATTTGTATCTTATGACCAAAATCAAAACTTGGTGTTTGGTTTTTTTATAACGTCATTCAATGCAGCTTAAGTTAAAATAAATTTAGTTGGAAAAGGTTACTTAATGCGGTCACAGGGCCTACAAATGTAGACAAACCTGGCTCAATATTTTGCAAATACAGTAAAAGTAAATATTGGTTATATGAAGAACGCTTGTAAGCAAATACCGGTTATATGCAAAAGTTTTATATTTTAGTGCATTATGCACAACTTTGATATAAGAATTTAATTGCTTGTATGCAAATCGCTTTTAAGCAAATATCGCAAATAAGCAAACATTTTACATAAAATTTAAAATTTCTCCGTATTATTTTAATCGGTTGTAGCAAATTTTGCACAGTTGCTGATAGCTGAACAAATTAGAAAGAAAAGAAAAGTTTGATTTTGATTGACTCAAAAACCAACAACTGTAAAATGTAAAATAAGAAGAAACAAAGGACAACCAGCTATTTTCCTAAGACTTTTAATATCAGCAGAAAATTTTTTAGAATTATTTAAACTTGGGAAAAAATCGATTTTATCAAAAAATAACCACATTTTCAATATTAAAACCCAAAAATTTGTACCTTATCTGCAAAATCAAATCTTCGTGTTCTGTAACGTCGTTTAATGCAGCTACATTAAAACAAATTTGGTTGGAATAGGACACTTAATATGGCCACAGGACCAACAAATGTAAAGATACTCGCTAAACATACGTTTATGCAGATATCTCGTAAGCCTGACGTGCTGGGAGAAAACGGACAATTTATCTGAGTTCAGGAACGATTGCAAAAGTGGGCCTTTTTCAGGGTTTGAGGGCCCCCATTCCTAACCGGGGCGGTTCCCGGGCCCGAAAGAAGAAGAGATTGTCAAAAGTCCACCCCAAGATTTTTATTTGATAGTGGGAATTTTTCCTCCGTCCACAGTGACATTGAGCTGAGTGTTCACTATCCGGCGAAAGAAAATAGTTGAGCTGGATTTTCCAGAGAAGAGAGACAGGTTTCACCAGCCAGGTATGCGAGACGTTGAGGTAGGAGTTTAAGCTCTCAACTTGTTCTATTTTTTGTTGTTGTTCTAGCTTAAGATATATTTTGTGCATTTGTATTTGTTTTCACGCGGCCGTAATCCTTCTGGCACCCCTCCTCCATGTAGAAAATGTGAAATCGGCTTCAAATCTGACACATAGCAGCTGGAAGAAGAGAAACCGTGTTATTAAAAGATGCTTGTTGCGAAGGATAAAGCAAGGCTCTAAAACATTTGGTGCATTAAAAACAATGGAAGCGAGGTGTTGTAACTAATCCTCACAAGAAAAGGAATAGAAACACATGTACACTTAAAGACAGCACTGTTGTCGTAGATTAAACAAATCCGCTATCAACTTGGAATTGTTGATAGACCAGTCTTGCTCGCTAAGGCACAAATGAAGACTAGCTCCAGATTGGAGCGGTCGTAGTGGAAAATAAATTCAGATTGCATATATAATGCCTCTATATAAGGCTTTACCAAAGGTAAGCAAGCATGAAAGTTTAAAACAATTCAAGACCCAGAAGAAATACTGATTTTGTTAGTGCCGTAAATCTCAAATGTCATGAAAGTCCGAATTTGCGAGGTTCAATTTAAATAGATGCCGAATACATCCAATGTGACAATAAACTTGCCTGATTTGGAATTATTTCGGACGAGAATATTGAAAGAAAATTAAATCCATTTGAGGATAATTATTTTGCTCTATACAAAACATCCCTAACAAAGAGCCAGACACAATTTATATTCAAATATCTCGCAAACCTAACGAGCTAGGGGAAGACGGACAATTAATTTGAATTCAGCGACCAAAAATACATATGGAACGTTTTCTATCTTCTGTGGTGCCAAAGTTGGTAATTTTTGGTAAATCTGTGTTCGTTCTTTTTTAAAAACGTAGTCTGTGACAATACTTTTTAGACCCACAGTACAATTTTTAACTGCGACGGTCACACTTAACATAAATGTAACTGTTCCATCTCTAACAGCCCAGCACAGCTGACTGAAATAAACAAAAAAAAAAAAACAAATCCGGAAAAATATTATTGAAAATGTCTTCAAATAATATTGCCGAAGAGAATTTCGAGGGAGGCGATGTAAGTCTAGGCAAAGCGGCTCATATAATCATTCTCTGCTCAAGCTCTAGTGTTTTGCATTCCACAGTTTCCCTTTGATGAAGATGTTGATGATGAGCAATTGGTGGCCACCAATTTGGGTAGAAAGCGTTTGTTTAGCAAGGTAGAACCCTGCTACCATCCTTTACTTTATTGATTATTAAACTCTATTCTGACCAACAGGAACTGCGCTGCATGATGTTTGGCTTTGGCGATGATAAGAATCCCTACACGGAGACTGTAGATTTGTTAGAGGATTTGGTTATTGAATACATAGCCGAGACCACACATCGAGCTATGGAAATTGGACGCACTGGTAGGGTGCAGGTAGAGGATATCATATTTCTGGTGCGCAAGGATCCGCGTAAATATGCCAGAGTCAAGGATCTGCTGACCATGAATGAGGAACTGAAGAAGGCGCGCAAGGCCTTCGATGAGATCAAGTATGTGGGTGAGTATGCGTGGCAAAATGGAAAACTACCTACCTATCTAAACGACCTTCAATTCCCTTGCAGGCAACGAGGGCAAGTTGAAATGACACAGGCCCAAGAAACCAAATGGCAATCCCTCCTAGTTATAAGATGTTCCGCTTTCCAGCATAAATTTAAACTTTAAATTAAACTTTAATCAAAATAATCTTCTATATCAATATCTGGATTAAGAATATCATCACCAAAGGGCTCCAAGTTGAGGCCATTCAAGATAAGATTCTCACAAGTCTCGGCCAGATCGGTGTTACCGATTAGAATAACTCCTCTCAGACGATGATTTTGTAGCACAAATTTGATGTACTCCTTGTTACGGGTGCAGCGTACCAGTATCTCATAGTCATTGCCCAATCCTTGGCCATTGAAGCGTCCTAGCAGTACCACCGAATAACCAAAGAGCTGGGTGACATGTCCAAATAGTTCAAAACAGAAATCCTGATAGATGGGCTCTCCTTCGTAGGTGGCAGCCATGCTGCGTCCCGCCATGCAGCCCATTTGACGAGCCTGTGTCCACAGACGCATCTGAAACCAATGAGGGGCCAAAGGCCAACAGGCGGAGCATACATCGCCAGCGGCATAGATGTCGGGCAGATTGGTTTTCATCATCTCATCCACACAGATGCCGCCATCGTCGGCCAAACGGAGGGGAACATCTGTGCTAAACTCATGACGTGGTAGCACCCCGGTGGCCGAGACCATGAAATCACAATGCAATTGCTCCTGCTGACCATTTTCGTGGCTTAACTTAATCTGCAGACCGCCCTGCTCAGGCAGAAACTGGCAGTCTTCTATTTGGGATTTATAATAGATTTTGGGCAACAGCTTGTTTCCAGAGTTACCCACGGCTCCACTCAAATCATAATTGCGATGCCAATCCGGACCCAGGGCTGCACCTTGTTTGTTCTGCTGCTGCTCCTGGGTTTGAATTTCACCAAATCGCATCCTCTTAAAGGCTGTTTCCGCTACGACTTCCGTCCCCACCTCCTGGCGGGCCAATTGAAAAAATTCTGCCGCTCCGGGATCCACAAAGGTGGCCGATATATGAGCATCTCTGATCACCCAATGAACTTGCACATCCTTCAGTTCATAGGCCAGTTCACTGGCTATGCCTCCATTGCCCAATATCAACACATTCTTGGCCTGAACCAGTTTCCTTTGCAATTCCCTCACCGAATCTGTGTCACGTATGCCTATGATGCGCTTCTCCTGCTGCCTGCCAGTGGGGAATATTTTTGGTTTTCCTCCCGTGCACAGGCAGAGATATTCGTACTTGATGACCAAACCCTTTGTGGTGCGTATCCAATGCTCTTGGCTTTGTATATACTCCAATTGATCCACTTCGGTGGTTATACGGTCCTTAAGCTCGCACACCTGCTGCTCTCGGACATCGAATTTGTGTAAATAGCGTGCCAAGGGAACTAGATTGGTGACACTCTTGACAATGCTCGACTCGGTGAGTAATAGAATGGAGGCGTTGGGGCAACAAATGGCCAGAGATTCGGCACAGCTAACGCCCGCTATACCACCACCCACTACCAGAAAAGTGCAATCGCGGTGCGACATTGAAACCAAAATGTTGTTGTGAAATTAAACCAAACAGCTGATCCGAAGGCTCATCTGATAGAAAGTTGGTAAAAGATTTTTTTTTGTGAGGGGGTTAAGGGGGGGGAGAGAGAATTGTTTGTTTTGTTTTGTTTTGGGTGGGGGTGTTTTTTAAGAAGATATTTTTATTTGGTTTTTTTTTTTTTTGGTTTACATTGGGGCACACTGTGATCGTGTTGTCTGTGACGCACTGTGACCAAAGTACTCAGAAGCCCAAAGTGTTTACATTGGCGTCACAGAAATTGCATGTGAACGCTTCTGGTCGTCGTCGCAGTGCGCAACTGTGCTCACAAAAGTGAACATTGAACTGTTCGTGAGCTTCGAGCCAGATCCGCATACATGATGCAAAATATACCGGGAACAATCAAAAGAGAACAATGGAGACGCCCAAAATTGTAAATCGCGATCGACGTGTGGCCATGCAGTGGAATGCCGGTTTGATCCCTAAGCTTATTGAAGCTTATTGATTGCCAATTATAAAAATCGTGAAGCCAAGAAGTCTAGCTGTAACAGCATTGCAGATCAGCTTGCCGTCACCAAGAAAGATGGTGTCGACAAATGGAACAGTTTGCGAAACACATATCGTGTGAGTGTACAATTCAATGCAAAAACTACCCGAATGTAATTGTGTTTTTATTTACATTTTTGCAGACAACAGACTTGTGGCGCTTGGATAAGAAGGTACTCTCCATCTAAAGCACCAATGCAATAGGAGAAGTTCCACTTATCCTCAAAGCCTTTAGCAATATTAAGCCAGTCAGCAGCTGTACCTGGAATCTTGCTTTTGTCGAATGAATCAAAGTGCTCTGAGACTCTGAGTCCAAAACCGAAGCGGCGGAAACCAAACCCGGATAATATGCAGAAACAGGTGTTAATGAAGTCCATGTTGGATGCCATGTGTGCAATACCCACCCGAAAACTTGTCCTATGCTCTGAATTCGGTGACTATATAGCGTCCAATTTGCGTAAATTCGAAGATGAGTCAATTGAAGTTAATTGGATGAATTTGACCAAATTGAAGGAGTGGAGAATCTCTTTAAGATTATGAGGTTCTGGAGGATCTTAAAGATACTAGCTTCGACATTAAGTGCTACAACTCCTACCTCCATGTAGACATATCAAATAAATAAACATATGTAACAACATAATTTATATTACATGTTTTCAACACATTTTTAAATTGCATCGCATGTTTCTGGAATTATTCCACTTATGAGAGAGATGTCATGCCGGATCCTGAAGCCAAATAGAGCAGTGTCACTGCTAGTCTTTCGCCAGGTGAAATGGACTCACGATAATTCGTTGTCTGCTTTCTGGTAAGTGGCCCTACCAAGCCATGATACGAGCGACGATGCGCCACCAACCTCCACTAAACTTTGGTCTTAATGCCTTCATCCCTTCGCTTGGCTTGGGTTCATCATCATCTTTGTCGAGCACCCACAACGCCACAACAGCACCTAAAATAACATTATATTAATAAAATTTATAAAAGCCGCAAAAAAAACAAAATGGCCACAGTGTGACTTAAAAACGAACTTGATTGATATGCTTGTCACAGGAAAAATAGTTCAGCTGTTCAATTAATTGTTGTCACAAACGTGCCACCCTCCGGCACAGAAACACTGTGACGCCAAATGAGTACTGGTGTTCACATTGAAAAGTACTCATTCCTGTGACCACACGATTTCTGTGACAAGCCATTTGCCGTTCACATTCCTGTACACTGTAACACTTCAACCTGCGCCCTCACCAACCCCCAAAGCCCACCCCCCCCCCCCCAACCATCCCTCTACTCAAATTTTATTTCCCAAACCCTCTCTAAAAATTTTTTATAAAAAAAAACATAAAACTCTCCGCACTTTTCATTTAGGAAAAAATATAAACTATCCCCACCCCCAATTTTGTTTCTCCCCCAACAACACAATTTAAACATCCAGCAAATTTATTTACTTTCCAACAAACACAAATCAATTTTATATAAAATAGTGGATAGCATAAAAAATAACATCCACTCCCACTCTTTTTTTATTATTTAAAAATATTATATAATATAAAAATATAATTAAATTTGTAAATTTTTGTAATAGTGAAAAAAAAAAAAAACATGAAAAAAATATACATTTTTTTTGTTCCTAGTTTCCTTTTACGTGCGCGTAAGCGCCTCACGATTTTTGTTGCGAATAGCCGCCTGCAGTTTCGCGTGACCGTCCTTCCAAGGTCCACTCTGTGTTCCACAGCAAGTTCCTCCCATTTTTGGAAAAATTGCAAGTCGACTCTTTCAGTGCAGTTGCTACTATTTTTGGGTACCTCTCATCTGGTAGCATCATTATTTTATTAACATAGTTAAAGTGGGTCTGCATCGTGTATTCAAACAATTCCGGTAGTCGTGTCTCCAAGTGAATGGCATAAGTTGGCGTATTATTTGCTAGAAAAAATATTTTTTTTACAAAAACCTTAGCAGTTTTTCCACATCTTCATGCGCCTCCCATCCCCAAACTTCCGCTGCATAGCACATAATTGGTCTGGAAGTTGCTTGGAACATTTTGTACTTTGTACTAGCGCATACACTTTTCTTTCCCGTGAGGGCTTTCCATTTGCTATTTAACGCTCTTTTGGACTCTCCAGCAAGAAATCGATACTGAAATTCACCAATACAACTACACATTTTTGAATGCACTAAATATACTATCACTTACATGGGTTTCAGTACTAATTTTCTGTATTGTCTAACCTGACGCCTAAACTTGTACAATATAAGCTGTTTTGGCAAATTCTTCCTCAACTGGTTATTGTTGCAGTTAGGCCTAACGTATGTTATAACGATAGACGATAAACAGCTGTTTAGTTCTTGGGGGAACTTTGGCCACTTCTCGCGTGGTCGTCGAAGCGAACGGTTGGTGAATTCAATTGGTGAAAAAAAAAAACAATTTAAAACTTAGTGTCAGCAGAAAAACGCAACTTTCAAGCTGCAATAAAAAATTATGAACAGCTAGATGACTTTGCAAGTTCCAAGAAGCATGAAGCATGATCGGTGGCTCAACTGCTTGACTTTGAGCAAAGATTGAAACAAAATAATTTTGAAATCGCAGTGGTAAGTCTTTCACTAAAAATATGGTGAAAAAATAATAAATATCCAAATTTTTAGAAACGAGTCTTAGGAAAAATGAAGTTATCTAAATCCTTCGATGAGGTTTTCCGAAGTGTCATCACTGACGAGTGTGCATCCGACTTCAATAACGATGGAAGACACGGCAAGCGAGCATTAAAGAATTTATTATTATTTAATAATATATTCCCAGGTAAATAATCCGTTATTTTTTATTTATAACAGTTTGTATATCAAACTTATTTTATCTCTATTCAGATTTGTTCGGCAAAGACGACTTTGTTAAGGAAATTCGCAAATCCACCGAGCTGTCTCATAACAGGCACAAACAAAAGCTGCACGCTATATAAAAAAGAATAACTCTTAATTAAATTCTTTAATAATTTTACGTAAAGTAATGTAATGTAATAAAATGGCAAATTATTAGTTTCTACAATGTATAGTACTTTTTATTTCATAAAAATGTATAAGTATTTTATAGGTTAGTACTGACGAATTTGCTTACCAGTTAGAGCTACCAGTTATAGTCCTAATATAAATACTCAAACCAAAACCGTTATTAATACCAGTTAGCTCACTGGTAATATAACCTGTAGGACTAACCTAACACGTACGCTCACCGATAGGTCGACTTTCGGTAAAATCTTCCTGACGCCCATTTGCTTTACACTACTTTTGAGCTTACAAAAACTTTATTTCATCGTGGGGGATATTTAATGCTTCTTTAAGTGTAAACTTATTTATACGATCTCCTTAAGTTAAATACCATAAATAGCCATAGAGTAGGCATTCGCTGTTCTTTCATACACAAAAACGTAAAAAGAAAATCGTTTTTCTTTCACAAACTAATCCCGAAGCAACTGCAATCTTGTTAAGTAAAACATTTCTCAGAGGTATTCTCGCATCAATTCATTAAGGGTATTCGTTTAAAATATATATTGAAAATATATATTTTAGGTTCAACAGGTTAAGCTACGACTGATAACAAATTGCCGTGGAACATGTGCGAGCAACACACGGTAGATTGGCAGGCAGGTGCAAAGCTTAGGGTTTCACAACAATTTGATTGTAAATGAATGCAGCAGCAGAGTAACAGCAACAGCAACAGCGACGCCGCTGTTCTAACGGCGCAGCGAACATCGATATCTCTGTGTAGGCAGGCGTGCGTAGGTCTTCGAATAAAAGCAGCTGTTTCAGTTGAGAAACAGCAACAGAAACTGAAGGCGGCCGGCTATGAAATTGTGGAGCCAAAAATAAACAATATATATATTCATACAACGAGGAGAAAGATTAAAAATACAGCATGATTCGCATAAGTAAAGCCAGCTGGCTGCTGGCCTTTCTATTGACAATCTTACTGGCCTGGGTAAGTAACAGGACTGCTGCATACGGATATATCTTTACATGCTCTGTCCGCTCAGCTCCCTCAAGGCCTGGCCCAGGGCAATACTTGCTCCGCTGCCGTACTCGAGGCTCGCCGCTTCTTTCAGCTCGAAAATGAGCAACTGCGTCAGCGTTATAACGAAGAATTTCTTTCTGCCTTCAACTACAACACAAATGTCACCGAAACAAATCGTCAGAACATGATTGCCGTTTATGCCAAGAACGCCAAGGAATCAAAACGTGTGGCCCAGCTGATTAAATCCTCGGACTTTGATGAA
Source organism: Lordiphosa stackelbergi (assembly GCA_018904235.1). Classification (NCBI taxonomy): domain Eukaryota; kingdom Metazoa; phylum Arthropoda; class Insecta; order Diptera; family Drosophilidae; genus Lordiphosa; species Lordiphosa stackelbergi. Next base: position 172,442 of record JAEIFU010000079.1, read on the forward strand.
TCTTCGGATGCCAATATAAGAAGGCAAGCGCGTCTAATGTCCGACACAGGTGCCGCTGTGCTCCAATCGGAAGATTATCTGCGCTTGCAAAATGCCATTAGTGCCATGCAATCGAATTATGCCACCACCAACGTGTGCTCCTTTACAAACCGAAGCGATTGCACGTTAACCCTGGAACCGCACATTCAAGAGCGCCTCTCGAATAGTCGTAATCCCGAGGAGTTGGCCTGGTATTGGCGCCAATGGTATGACAAGGCAGGCACCCCAATGCGAGAAAATTTTCGGACTTATGTGAATCTAACACGCAAAGCAGCCCAACTGAATGGTGAGTGGTTGATAACCTGCGGTTGATCTTTTGCATAATCCACATCAATTTTAAGGTTATCGCTCTTATGCCGACTACTGGCTACACTTCTATGAGGATCCCGATTTTGAGAGACAATTGGATGCCTCATTTAAGGCTGTTTTGCCTTTCTATCGACAAATCCATGGCTATGTGCGTTATCACTTACGCCAGCATTATGGGGAAGACGTTGTGCCCGCAGAGGGTAACATACCCATGCATTTGCTAGGCAACATGTGGGCTCAATCTTGGCATGAGGTTATCGATCTATTTACACCATTTCCGGAGAAACCTTTTGTCGATGTCAGGGCGGAGATGCAGCGTCAGGAGTATAGTGTGCAGAAATTATTCGAGCTGGGCGATCAGTTCTTTCAGTCTTTGGGCATGCGTGCATTGCCTCCCAGTTTCTGGAATTTAAGTGTGTTGACCCGACCCGAAGATCGTGAAGTCGTGTGCCATGCCTCTGCCTGGGATTTCTATCAGGATAGTGATGTGAGAATTAAAATGTGCACCGAATTGAACACCCACTATCTGTATGTGGTGCATCATGAGCTGGGACATATTCAATACTATCTGCAATATGAACAGCAACCGGCCGTGTATCGGGGAGCACCCAATCCCGGCTTCCATGAGGCGGTGGGTGATGTCATTGCTCTGTCTGTGATGTCGCCGAAGCATTTGAAGAGCATAGGACTGACCAGCAATGGCCGGCTGGATGAGAAGAGTCGCATCAATGAGCTGTTTAAGCAAGCCCTACAGAAAATTGTATTCCTGCCCTTTGGTTACGCCCTGGACAAATATCGTTATGCGGTATTTCGGAATGAAATTGAAGAGTCGCAATGGAATTGTGCCTTCTGGCAAATGAGATCGGAATTTGGAGGAGTAGAGCCTCCATTTGCGCGTTCTAATCAAGATTTCGATGCTCCCGCCAAATATCATATAGATGCTGATATTGAGTATTTACGCTACTTTGCTGCCCACATGTTTCAATACCAGTTCCATAAGTCTTTGTGCCGCCTGGCTGAACCATCTGCTCCGCTGGACAATTGCGATATCTTCGGTAGTAAGGCAGCTGGTAAGGCTTTTAGTGAATTTCTATCTGCAGGCAATTCCAGACACTGGAAGGAGGTTCTACAAGAATTTACAGGGCAAACCGAAATGAATCCATCGGCTTTATTGGAATACTTTGATCCGCTGTATGAATGGCTGAAACAGGAGAACAGTCGTTTGGGTGTGCCCTTGGGCTGGGAAGAAACCAACAGTGAGTAGTAGGATTGGGTGTTGTATAACAACTTAAATTTAAAACAAAAATTTTATTTTTTGCAGAAATTCCTAATGACTGCTGTGGCCAGTTTAGCACTTAAGACGAATCCTAAACCCTTGACTTGACATTAGGCTTTTTGGCTGAAATTTTGTACTTAGTTTTTAGTGGATTTTCCAAACAATAAACAAATTTGACGAATCTCTATATCATTTACTTTGCTTATGGTTTTAATGAGTAAAATGAATGAAATCATAAACGGAAAATCTCTGACCCGGTGGGGGAACTTATTCACCTACTCACAGCCGCTTGTAGTCGGAGATATGCCCGAAGATACGTATAAAGAGACTTGTTTAGAGATTAGAGAAAGAGGTGTTGAGAGCAGGTAATAGAGACCATTGTAATTTTTACATAAGATCCGAAAATTATTGTTCTGGGAATAATCAGCTGTGCATCTAAACACTATTAAAGGTGAATAGTGTCTAGTGGGCCTAGAAGGAACAGAAAAGTTAAGACGATCTAAAAGTTCATAAGAGTCTACAACACCGATAACACAGGCTTACAAAGAAATGTAAAATTAAACAAGTGAGAAAGTCGGTCAAGCCCTCTGTACCTAGAGTAGGAGCTGAATGCAGTGCTGCTGCTGCGCTCATCTCTAAGTTTCTCTCTCGCCCTCTCCTTCTCTCTCTCGAACATTGTTCGGCGTTGGTTGTGAAAGGGGTGGGAGGGGGTGGCGGTGGTGATTCACTTATTTGCTTATAACTTGAGAACCGCTCATCCGATCTTTATCATTTCTTCGGCAAATCGATACATATTGCTAATATGATTGGGAGGTATTAAGCATTTTCCAAATTGCGGGCGCGGGAGGGGGCGTAGCAAAAATTAAAAATAAATTTGATCTGCCTGCAAGTACAAGAAGCATTTGTTCCATACATGTCAAACCTCTATCTCTTACCATCTCTGAGATCTGTTTGTTCATACTGGCGGACGACAGACGGGCATGGCAATATCGACTCGGCTGTTGATGCTGATCAAGAATATATATACTTTACCGGTCATGAAGTAGAACTTGCCAGCCCTTAGTCCGCTGGCTGTCTTATAGACGGATTGAAACGCAAATTTAAATATTAAGGATACTGTATACCTTCAGATATTTTTTTATTTGCTTTAAGTTTTTATTAGGGTCTTATAAACATCCTGTAAAACTTTCAAGCAGATCCGAAAATATGTTTCACAAAAATAAACAAAAACAATTTTTTCCCCGACCTTCTCATATTTGAAAAAACTATTTTACTTGAAAATTTTTTTTACCATGTCTTGACTTCTTTTGACCCAAATATCTTAAGAACTATGCAACCGATTTTGATAAATTTTTTCGGTGAACGCTTACACCCCAAATGCATTAAATCCGTGTTTGAAATCTATCAAAACTAACTTAATTTTTATTTTATCGAAAACAGTTGTCGAAGCTTTAAATGCGATTATCTCAGAATCATTTTTCCAAAATGGTTGCAAAAATTTAATTAGTAACTGTTGACCGATTTTCAAGTTTTTTTTAAATGTCTTCTAATGTGAACTAGATATTGCCCGGAAATTAATAGGACTGATTTTCTTCCGCCGCGTCTGTACTTCGGAGCGTGCGCCCACCGACTGGATTCGGTACAGGGCGTTCCTAGCTAATGAACGAGCGGCTGTTTCTGGGTACATCTGCAACAGAGACGTTTGATATGATCCCAGATGTAGCATTAGCAGGGAGGGCCGGGATAAGCTCGCCGATGAAGACCGTGCTGGAAGACTTTCGACTTCGACAAACACGGCAAAGTTTTAAACTCAGACCGTCGACTAAGTATTCGTATTATTGCCCAGATGTTAAATTTACCATAATCTGAGGTTCATGACTTTGTGACGGAGCATTTGAACAGGCGCAAGGTGTGCGCGAAGATGGTCCCAAAAGTGAACTTGAAAAGTGACTTCTTGTGAACAGCCACCTGAGTAAGGCCGGCATCCCAACGCAGACGCCATACAGCCCCCTGGTATATAGTGTTATTAATCTTATTTGCGCATTTTTGCGCTTTATCGAATAATATGCATTTTTAGTGACATATGAGTTTTCGCACGAAACTCTGATCGATATTTGGAACAGCAAAAATCGAAATACAGATGGCATAACTGAATGCATTAAAGCAGAGATCAACAAAAACTATTTAAGCATAAATAATATAGATCAAGTTAATTCCAAATTAAAAGGATTTGTCTCTCATATAAATCGATTTTTGCCAAAATGCGAAAGATATTGTCAAGATATAAAACCATGCACTCAGAATGGCTTTTTAAAAATTTGAAAGTGGAAATTGATCATGAAAATACAGCAAGATTATCACCCTCCAATATGGGTCGACCAAAATTAAGCTATACTGAGGGAGGGCTTCGATTGAAAAAAAAATTGGCTTCCGAACTTGCCTTGCAGACTAATTTGCGGTTGGCAAGGGGCAAGTGGCAGGGGGCGTTGTTAATTCACATAAGTACCTATGTTCCGATTTGTCAAATGTGCCAAATTGCACATCTAAAAGTTCTAAAAGTTGTCCATACCATTTCAGGTTTTTTTTTTTCGAAATTCTACTTTAATATAAGACATATTTACACAAAATTTCAAGGGCCTAGCTTTATTTTTAGAGTTTATGCTTCAAAATTTGTCTAATCGCCCATAGTGGATTGGCTCAACTAATTTTATTAAATCGTCTCAGTCCTATTACTTTCCGGACAAACCCTGTATTATTTTACATTGTACACTATGGTCCCATAAGACATAAACTAATTAGACCTTCTCTATCTCAGTTTATGGGTTCTCTTTGCTCTCCAATTTAAATTTCAATGATTATAATCATTAAAAAATAATATTTCTCCTATTTTCATGAACATTTTTGGTTTTTCACGACCAGCGTTCAAGTCTTCCCTTCTTCTTCTTCTTAATTGGCCATCACAACCGTTTGAAGGTCTCGGCCGCTGCTACTAATGCCCGCCAGTCGCTGTTGCTTTATACGCTAGACTAGACATACTCTTGGATGCGAAATTCCTCGCCAACTTTCAAAGGTCCATAAATCCTCCGAAGAATCTTTCGATTGAAAACTCCAATCGCCGCCTCATCCGCTGATGATATTCCCCATGCTTCTGCGCCGTATTGCAGGACTGAACTCCCTCTAAAGTCTTCAGGTCTTTTGAATGGAAAAAACAAACCAAAACATAGTCACTCAAACGATTACACCTCAAATGAACCGGTATTCCGTAAAAGGGTCCAAAGTCTTTCGCTTTCCGATCGTTTCACAAGAGATTTTTTAGGTCGACTCATTTTCTGACTTGTATTGAGGAAGGAACCACTAGAGCTGGATCTGTTTCGAGCTTGATCTGTTTGGACTCATTAGCTAATTAACTCGCGTCCAAACTATTTCAGATTTGATTTACTTGAACCTTTATTTCAATTGACTTTACTCATTCAGAGCTTCAGTAAATATTAAGCAAAAGAAGTCGAAAATTTGTATAGTCTATGGTCTATTTTATATCTATTGACATCTTATGAACAAAATCAAAAAATTGAGGCATGTTCTCAATTCCACTTCCACGGCAACTTTTCGAAAGTGAAATAGATTCATGTTCTCGCAACACCAAAACGAAAAAGGTTTTCATTTTGAAAAGAAAGTAATTTCCAAACTAAGCATTCTTAGAGTTGCTAGATCATTCTGTGATCAATTTACAAATTGTTAGTGAAGTTTAATTTGCATTCTAGTCCTTAATTGATTTATACAGAATTTTTGATTTAATGTGTCCAGATTAAGAGAGAATTTCATTCGGAATTGAAAACACAAAAACGAAACCGAAGCGGAATTGTTTACTTTTTAAAAAGTAGTTCGTTTGGGTTTTCTGTAACGTTATATAACGTTTAAGGATTATCTAAAATTTGTAACTCACTTTCCTAAATATTTGTATGTGTAGCTTTGAAAATGTGCTTGAAGCCAATCGCTCGAAAACTAAACTCATGCCCAAATAACCTAAGTCATCCATTTTCTACCCATGGAGTTAAATTTTAAGAAAGATTGGTATGCAGATTTGAATTATCTTAAAGATGTTCGAAAATGAGTTTAAACGTTATCGGATGATAAACAAAAAAATATTTTACAACAGTTTTTTTTCCGAATTTTCTACAATCTCATCCCAGTACACAGTTTCAGCATAAGAAAAATCTGCTGTAAAAAATTCGGCTTACTATCTCTAATGGTTTGGGCTGTGAGGCAATCAACAATCAGTCGGTCAATTAGTCAGGTTGAACTCTTTTATATTTATAGATAGAAGAAGATAGATAAGCAGCAGCCGCGATTCTAACGGCACAGCAACTATCAATATCTCTTCATTTGAGTGTCTGGGAGTGAGTAAAACATAGAATAAAAGCAGCTGGACACGAGCATTATTTGTTCAGATCACAAACAGCAACAGTAACTGAAGGCGGCCGGCTATGAAATTGTGTTGTGGAACCAAAAATTAATAAAATATACATTCATACAACAAGGCGAAAGATTAAAAGTCCGGCATGATTAGCATAAATAAAGCCAGCTGGCTGCTGGCCCTTCTACTGACAGGCTTACTGGCCTGGGTAAGTAACAGTGGGTAACATATTAGTACCCTTGCAAAGGGTATTAAAACTGTAACCAAAAACTTGCACTGAATATAAATATTCGTTTCCGACAAGATAAACTGTATATATGCTTGATCAGTGCGACAAACTGAGTCGATTTAGCTAAGTCCGAACTCAGTTTTTCAGCTATTTAGCTGAAATTTAGCACAATTTTCTTTTAGTGCACGCTGCTAATATGTCGTAACCGCCCGGATCCATGGCTTTATCTCAAAGCTGTCATACATATTTTAGCGTTCTTGAATTATTAATAAATACAGTGTGGTTCATTTAAAAATTGGAATTTAATTTGGTTATAAAAAAAATCAGCTCGATATTTTTTCAAATGTTGAACATTTATTGGAAGGTTGGTTCATGTCATTTATTTATGAAAAACAATATCGGTCAATTGGCCACCACGATTGACTTGGCAATGTTTTTGGTCGAGCGCACCGGACGAGTGCGTACATGGGTTCTTTTATCCACCAACATTCCAGTTTCAAGAACTCGCTTCACGAATTGATCCACAAGTTGAGTCTTTTTTGTTAAATGTTTTGTTTTTTTCTTTCAAATTTTGCAGTTTGAGTTGAGGATTCACCACTTTGGAAATATGTTTTTAGTATATCCCAACTTTCTTCAAGCATTTCGTAAATGTCAAAGTTTTTACTAAATATTAGTCACTTTCGGAATGACATTTGACGTTTTGAAAGTCAAATTATGAATAGTTCAAATTCAAAACACTAAATGGGGGTGTACTTGCAGTTTCGGAAAATGTTGATCGGATCGCGTAATCGGAATTATTAAATGTTCTTGCTTCCAAAAATCGACTGTGTTATTCGACTATTAACTTCATAATCCCAGTTGCCTTCAATCGATTCTCTGGCAAAAAGATTCGACCGATTTCTTTAATCATTTCTAGAAACCACAACTCTTACCAATTCCGATTAATCGGATTCGAAACGGAAACATGCCTGTATATCTTATGTTGGGAAAGCCCCCTTTTTTACATTTTATTGGGAAAATGGGTTTTGGTAAGGTAAAACTTTTGATTTAAACTCTGATATTACAAAACCAGCATTTGCAAGGGTATAGAAAGCAGGGCTGGAAAACTGCTTAAAAATCGGGAGGGGTTCACTTCGGGGTTCGAATCCTTGAAACTTTTTGGGTTCGGGTTCACGGAGCGGGTTCAGAAGCACGCTGAATTTAGGTTCAAGTTCAAACCGGGGTTCAGGCCTGTTTTGTTTTCGCTCTAAGTTTCTAGTATTTATAAAAGTTTTTTTTAAACTATTTTTATGTCATATTTTTCGAAGTTCCATAAAACTTTCTGTTTATTAGACAATTTTTCTAAGTATCAGGGCAAATTGAAAAACGGCGAGTTCTTTAAATTCATGCCACATTTTTTTTAGTGTGCATTAAAATATATTGGAAAATCGCAAAGTTAACAATTATAGTATTTAGAAATCATTTTTATAATTTTTGAGCCGAACCCATTTTTGACTACTCTTTGCTCCGGTTTAGGTTCAGGTTCGAGCGTATAAAAATGAACCTGCTCCGGTTCGGGTTCGGTTCAGACTTTCCAAAAATCCTGGAGTCTACAACTCCGGAGCGTACGATTCCGAATCGGTTTGCAGCCCTGATAGTAACTTCGGCACAGCCGAACATAGCTTGACCTTCTCGTTTTAATTCCGCTCTACCCTTAGATACCTCTAGGCCAGGCCAAGGCTGTACTCGAGGCTCGCCGCTTCTTTGAGCTGGAAAATGAGCAAATGCGTCAGCGATTTAATCAAGAATTTCTGTCATCCTACAACTACACCACAAATGTCACCGAAACAAATCGTCAGAACATGATTGCCATTTATGCCAAGAATGCCAAGGAGTCGAAACGTGTGGCCCAGCTGATTAAATCCTCGGATTTTGAGAAATCCACGGATGCCAATATAAGAAGGCAAGCACGTCTTATGTCCGACGTGGGTTCCGCTGTGCTTCAATCGGAAGATTATGTGCGCTTGCAGAATGCCATTAGTGCCATGCAATCGAATTATGCCACCACCAACGTGTGCTCCTTTACAAACCAAAGCGATTGCAAGTTAGCCCTGGAACCGCACATACAAGAGCGCCTCTCGAATAGTCGTAATCCCGAGGAGTTGGCCTGGTATTGGCGCCAATGGCACGACAAGGCAGGCACACCAATGCGAGAAAATTTTCGGACTTATGTAAATCTAACACGCAAAGCAGCCCAACTGAATGGTGAGTGGTTGATAACCTACGGTTGATCTTTTGCATAATCCACATCAATTTTAAGGTTATCGCTCTCATGCCGACTACTGGCTACACTTCTACGAGGATCCCGATTTCGAAAGACAATTGGATGCCACATTTAAGGCTGTGCTGCCTTTCTATCGACAAATCCATGGCTATGTGCGTTATCGCTTACGCCAGCATTATGGGGAAGAAGTTGTGCCCGCAGAGGGTAACATACCCATGCATCTGTTGGGCAACATGTGGGCTCTATCGTGGGATGAGGTTATCGATCTACTTACACCATTTCCGGAGAAACCTTTTGTCGATGTCGGGGACGAGATGCAGCGTCAGGAATATAGTGTGCAGAAACTGTTCGAGCTGGGCGATCAGTTCTTTCAGTCTTTGGGCATGCGTGCATTGCCTCCCAGTTTCTGGAATTTAAGTGTGTTGACCCGACCCGAAGATCGTGAGGTTGTGTGCCATGCCTCTGCCTGGGATTTCTATCAGGACAGTGATGTGAGAATTGAAATGTGCACCGAACTGAATGCCGAATATTTGTATACGCTGCATCATGAGCTGGGACATATACAATATTTTCTGCAATATGAACAGCAACCGGCCGTGTATCGTGAAGCACCCAATCCCGGTTTCCATGAGGCGGTGGGTGATGCCATTGCTCTGTCTGTGATGTCGCCGAAGCATTTGAAGAGCATAGGACTGACCAGCAATGGCCAGCTGGATGAGAAGGGTCGCATTAATGAGCTGTTTAAGCAAGCCCTACAGAAAATTGTATTCCTGCCCTTTAGTTATGCCCTGGACAAATATCGTCATGCGGTATTTCGGAATGAAATTGAAGAAACGCAATGGAATTGTGCCTTCTGGCAAATGAGATCGGAGTTTGCTGGTGTCGAGCCTCCATTTGTGCGTACTGACCAGGACTTCGATGCCCCTGCCAAATATCATATGGATGCTGACGTCGAGTATTTACGCTACTTTGCAGCCCACATCTTTCAATTCCAGTTCCATAAGTCGTTGTGCCGACTGGCTGAACAACCTGCTCCGCTGGACAATTGCGATATCTTCGGCAGTAAGGCAGCTGGTAAGGCTTTTAGTAAATTTCTATCTGCAGGCAAATCCAGACACTGGAAGGAGGTTCTACAAGAATTTACAGGGGAAGCCGAAATGAATCCATCGGCTTTATTGGAATACTTTGATCCGCTTTATGAATGGCTGAAACAGGAGAACAGTCGTTTGGGTGTGCCCTTGGGCTGGGAAGAAACCAACAGTGAGTAGTAGGATTGGGTGTTGTATAACAACTTAAATTAAAAAAAAATAATGTTCTCCTTTGCAGAGATCCCCAAAGACTGCAGTGGTCAGTTTAGCACTTGATTTGACTATAGGGTTTACACCTAAAGTGTTGTATGTACTTAGTTTTTAGTGAATTTGCCTATACAATAAACAAATTTAAGGAATCTGACTTTTGCTTATGGTTTGTGACGACTTATACTTTGTGACAGAAATTTTCGGGAAAAGATAAATCTACCTGTGAAGCATACAGAATGGTTTATATTCTCAAAAAAGTTCACGAAAATCCAAATTTGGTTTAAGCCCGATTCAAGCAATTTATTTAAATTGATCTAAATTGGAGATGAAGAAACTTCGTTTATGATTGACCATGATATTTTTTAATCATCGATGTTGTTATTATCCCGTTTGCAATTACTTGACTCCTATAATAGATTTGAACGAAAAAAAGCCTGGTAGCGGTAGCACAATCAAGACTGGGCTTATTCCAATTTTGGGTCCTTAGCAACAACAGCTCTTGCTTTTTCACGTATCTATACTCTGTATACGCTGTACTTTGTGCAAAAGTATGTATCGGAGAAGGGATCATTTCTGACCCTATAAATTATATATATTGTTGATCAGCATCGACAGCCGAGTCGATATAGCCATGTCTGTCTGTCCGTCCGTATGAACGAAGAGATCTCAGAGAAGGTAAGAGATAGAGGTTTGACATGTTTGGGGCATATATTTCGAATACTTGACAGACAGATAAAGTTTATTTTCAATATTTACCACACCCCCTCCCTCTCCCACAATTTGGAAAACGAAGTTTTGTAGATAGATGGTTCATACCCTCAAGAGATATTTAGTAATCCAAAGGAATGGTGAAGATTAGATGATACGGATCGATAGTCGAGTTATAAAGAAAACAAACAACTGTGATGGGTAGCACTGGCCACAACACCAACGGGCAGCCCTTCCGACCGGGGAATAAGATTAATACCGTTCGAAGGGGGCTTTTAAGCTGTATACAAGTCAATTTTCAAGTTTTTAAGATATGAACGGTCAAAGTTGGTGAAAATGACTAAAATAGGCAGCTTTCAAAAATATATTAGAAAGAAATTTTTAACGGAATAATCCGTGTAAATATTTAGCTGAATAGGGGATCTTTCCTCTTTCGAGGGCAATAAACCAAATTCTTAGTTGATGGGCAAGAAACCGTAAATTAATTAAAATGGAAGATGTATATTTTATATTTTCTTAGCAAACAAACTAACATGACTTTGTGTCAGTAGGCTCTTTTGAAAATGAGTTTTTAAATGTTTTAAATTTTTAAACTCTCCCCGAGTTGGCTAAGTTTCCTGCGTTGCGGAGCGTTACATTTGTACGCAAATCTGGCTCATGTTAAAATTGACACAGCTGGCGCAGAAATGAACGAAATATGGGTAATCCTTGTTGCGGACGTTACATTTGTACGCAAATTTGTTTTTGACAGCTTTCCACATTGGTATATTTTAATAATTTTTTGCAAAATGCAGATCTTTGGGAGTACTTACCCAATTTAAAATAAAAGGTTATCTGTTTCTGAAAAAAGTTATGCTTGTTTAAAATTCCGTTGCAGACGTTACAAAAAATGGAAGTCGATCTAGAGGTTTATGTACATTTCCACATTTTTTAGCGAATTTCGCATAATAAATAAAAAAGTCTAATAACAAGAAATTAAGTAGAATAAATGACCATTTCAACCCAGCTTTCAAAAGAATGATAAGTCTTCCCGTTATTAAAATATCTTAATTTTTGGTCTTTGGGACGTTACGTTGCGGACGTTACACTTTTTCCATTAAGCCAAACTGTATAAAAAAAATTTTTTTTTCATCCGATTGACTTGAAACTTAGTTTGTAAGCATTGTATGCGAAATAATTCGACACGTGTTTTTCCCGATTTTCGAAAATCCGCCCACGTGGAAAATGGCCGGAAAATTCTGCATGCAAAAAAAATTATTTTTCATCCGATTGGCTTGAAACTCGGTTTGTAAGGATTAAATTCGATTTCATTTGTGATTTCATTTTCCGATGTTGGAAATACCGATTTTGCTGGTTTGCCCTCGATATTTATCAATTATTAAAATTAATATAATTTTAACACACTTTTTGTTACTTTGAGGTTATGTTTTTCGGATTCTCGACCACCTAGAGCAATTTAAAGCCCAGATTCAGATTCAGCAGGCAAAAATCCATTATAACCACATATTTCCACCTTATAATATTAAAAAAAATTTTTTGAGTAATTTCATGCCGTTGCGGACGTTACACATTTTGGCATTAATTTTTTTCAAAAAAATGTGTAATAAAGGTTTTTTTTTTCATCAGATTAAAGGGCATGATAAACTCTGTTTATTAAGCCAGTTTGGAAAACGAAATTATTAAAATTCATTCTGTTAAATTAAAAAAACCCTATTTTGCGTTGCGGACGTTACACACAGTAAACCGATTTTTAGTTTAAATTTTTAATATATATTAGATATCTTACAAATATAATGAGTACCTTAAATTAAAGAAAATGAATCAAATTTTAAGTTTAGCTAAGCTCAAAATACTGAAACGACTGTTTTTACCATTTTTTGACCAATATAAAAACCCTTTTTTTTCAAAAATTAATACAAGCAGAGGTAAGAGTAAGTATGCCTCTGCCGAGAACAAACAAACCACCGTAGAACAATATTTTTTTTTATTTTTTTTTTTTATGTTTTTTTTTTTTTTTCTTTTATTAAAAAAAAATTTTTTTTTTGTTTTTAATAATTTTTTTTTTTTTTTTTTTTATATTTTTTTTTTTTTTTTTTTTATATTTTATATATTAATTTATTGGATTTCTTTGCCGATCCAATGGATGACACATTGGATGAACATGGGGAAAGATTTTTATCAGTAAATGGGCGACATAGAAAAAACCTTTTGCCACCCACCTCCTCTGTGCTCTTATCGCAGAAACCACCTACAAGGGAAATTCAAAGAAGATTTATATTTCAACTTATATTTCTGTTAATAAAAATAAAGACAATGTTAAATAATATAGCCCATTCAATGCAAATCTAAATTCATTGCAAATCTATTATATATTTTTATTGCATTTAAATAGAGAATAAGACACTGGTGAATGAATAAATACACTTTGAGAAAGACATTTCCGTATTCAATATCATTGCAAAGAGGCAACAGACGATACGGTGGGAATTTTGACCTATATTTCTTGTCGAATAGCCCGATAATATCGATAGGCAAAAGAAAAAATCAGTTAGATGGTTACTCCGCTCTCTCCAATGTGCTGGGACAATGAATGGCATCGCTATCTTTTTATACCCTTGCAAAGGGTATTATAATTTTGCCCAGAAGTTTGCAATGCATAGAAATATTCATTTCCGACCCTATAAACTATATATATTCTTGATCACGGCGACGAGATGAGTCGATTTAGCTTTGTCCGTCCGTCTGTCTGTCTGTCCGTCTGTCTGTTTCTACACAAAATAGTCTCTCAGTTTTAAAGCTCTCGAGCTGAAACTTTGCACAGAGTCTTCTTTTTATTGCACACTGCTAATATGTCGGAACCGACCGAATGAGAAAAACTTTTTTGTGTTTAATGTTAACTTCTGCGATTATTAATATTATAGGCTTTTATACAGATTTTGAAGTTTTCGTCAAAATCGGATGACTATGCCATAGAAACTGTCGGTCGAAAAGTGGGTTTTATTTAGAAAAATTGTTTGTTTTAATGCTGGCGTTCTTAAACTCTGATGTATTAAAACATTTGCAAGGGTATAAAAACTTCGGCAAAGACGAAGTTAGCTAGGCCTTCTCGTTTTTTTCTCTGACGGAGAGATGGAGTTTCCAGCGGCACTGAGTACATATGGATACTTCTACAGGAAGGTCAACCAAAAATGCATTCGTTTGAACCGATTGCTTGATGGTCTCACTCTGACACAAGACTCCAGTGAGTTTAAGCACTCTCACCGCATTTTGAAAATTAAAAACATATAAAAACTCATTTTCAAAAGAGCCTACTGACACAAAGTCATGTTGGTGTTACATCTACCATTTTAATTTATTTACGGTTTCTTGCCCTTCAAGCAAAGAATACGGTTTATTGCTTTCGAAAGAGGAAAGATTGCCCTATTCATCTAAATTTTCACACGCATTATTTCGTTAAAGACTGCATTTTAATAAATTGTCGAAAGTTGCCTTTATAGACATTTTTACCAACTCTGACCATTGATATCTTAAAAACTTGACGTGCTAGAAAAATTTTGAAAATTGATTTTTATTCAGCTTGAAAGCCTCCGAACGGTATCAATATCATTCCCCGGCCCGCGATGACCCAATATTTGTTGAACTGTGTTATTTGATTGGTCCGAAATATATCTTAACAAAATTTTTCGCACTTGCTATGATTCAAATGATGTACTGCGATTTTGCTCAGTATGGTAAATCAATTGATAACTCAATAACTAGTTGAAATGACCCCAACCGAACCATTTTATTCTTCGGTTTTGGGTCCGGTTCATCATTTTTTAAAACACACCTCTTCAGTTTACGGTACGCTACCATTGAAAAAAAAGTTTTACTACAACTACTTCTTCGACCGATCGTTCCTATAGCAGCTATATGCTATTGTCATCCGATCCTGCCGGTTCCGACAAATGTGCAGCGCATTTGTACCAAAAGACTTCAGGCTAAGTTTGGTTAAGAGGGCGTAAGGTTTTAAAAGTTTCATGATTTTTTTTTGGAGATGTGATAAATGTTTTATATCATATAAACATCAATAAATAAGTCTGTGACAGCGAATCCCCGAAGGCGCCTCGAGAAAAGGATGTTTTGCGGTGTTCAGCTCAAAGCTGATTTCATTAAATCCAAACCCTTGTGCTTTACGCTGTGACACTCTGTGACGCAATGTAAACCCAGCATTACTTCTTCTGGGCACACTGCACATTTTGTATGGAGCAGCTGTGAACAGCTGATCCACGAAATTCAAAGCAAGTCCAAATCGAAAGCAAAATGTTTGACCCAAAGGAATTGGAAACAGAAAAGGCCAAACTAAAGCAAGAGATTAACCAGCTGCGTGCCGCTCTCAAGCGCAAAGAACAGAGTCTACGCGAGCTGGAAGTACAAAGCCAGGGCACAGATGAAGAGCAGTTGTCCTCCAACCATTTGACCAACGAGGACATAGCCCGCTATAGCCGCCAACTGATACTGGACGACTTTGGAGTGTCGGGTCAACTGAAACTGAAGAATAGTTCGGTGCTGATTGTGGGCCTGGGAGGCTTGGGATGTCCAGCGGCCCAATATCTGGCCGCTGCCGGCTGTGGAGAACTGGGCCTTATAGACTACGATCAGGTGGAGCGTAGCAATTTCCATCGTCAGATTTTGCATACAGCGGCACGCTGTGGCCAGTCCAAGTCAGAGTCGGCTCGCATAGCTCTACTGGAGCTGAACCCGTACTGCAGGATCACTTGTCACACGAGGCTACTGAACAGTCGGAATGCCTTGTCCATACTGAGGGCCTATGATGTGGTTTTGGACTGCAGTGACAATGTGGCCACACGATATTTGCTCAATGATGCTTGCGTCATGCTGAGGAAACCCCTCGTGTCTGGCAGTGCCTTGAAAATGGATGGCCAACTGACTGTCTACAACTATGGGGGACAGGGACCCTGCTATCGTTGTATCTACCCGGTGCCGCCGCCACCCGAGGCGGTCACCAATTGCGGAGATGGCGGTGTTTTGGGTGCGGTCACCGGGACCATTGGTGCCATGCAAGCCCTGGAGGCCATTAAGATCATTGTGGGTATGGGGGAAGTGCTCGCTGGGCGTTTGCTCATCTTTGATGGCAGCTCTTGTCAATTTCGGAATATACGCTTACGCTCAAAGAGGCCGCAGTGTCATGTGTGTTCAAGTCAGCCGCTGATTACCGAGTTGATTGACTACGAAATGTTTTGTGGCATGCAGGCCACGGACAAGGATCACGCTCTTCAGCTTTTAGAGCCGGAAGAGCGTCTCGAGGTGCAGGAGTACCAGCAGCATTTGGCCCAGCAACCACATTTGCTGCTGGATGTGCGCTCCGCCGCAGAATTTGAGATATGTCAACTGACGGGGGCCATTAACACACCTCTGGCTGAGATATTGGATGATGGCTATGTCAAGCGCCTCTCGGAGCAGCTACGTAACAAGGATCTGCCCATTGTGGTGCTGTGTAGACGTGGCAACGATTCCCAGTTGGCCGTTCAGCATATGAAAAATCGTTTTCCTGAGCATTCCATACGTGATCTTATAGGTGGACTGCATGCCTGGACCAACAATGTGGATGCCACATTTCCCATTTACTAATCCTGATTGTTGTTTAATAAACACTTTATTTTAATTAACATTTCTGCTTCTCGCCGTAATACTCATTGTAGTCATACTCTCTGAATGGCACATCGTAGGTGAGGAGACCACAATCCCTGGCTTGCTGCACGGCCACCAGCAAACGTAAATGACTCTTCTGGCAGAGACCCGTCTTCGAGTAGCTCAAAACGTCACCATTGTGCGGTGAAATGAACTGCTCCAGCAGTTCAGTATTGCGATAATGCAGCACCAGATACTCATCCCGGCAAATGGGGCAGGGATTGCCCGTGGAGATTTTTCCCTGGCGTATGCAGGTTTTGCGCGTCTTACGTGGAGCATACATGCCCTTGTGATTGCGCCTAAGGGAGGGAATATTATTATCAACATTAGGAATATGATCGGCTGCACATACCGATATTGAGTCCATACGAAATCCTCGCCATAGGTTTGTTTATAGGCTGCACTTTTTAAATAGCGCATGGAGGTCTCCACGGGTATGACTTTAGTGCGGTCTTTGGCATCCGGTGTGGCACTTTCCTGCGCCGAGTCAGTTTCCGTGTTTTCTGCTGCTGCCTTGCATTTCCAGGAGTTGGCCGTGTGAAAGGCAGCAGCTGGACGGCTGCTGCGTGTCAATTGTGAGAGGCCATTGAATATGCTGCGTGTGAGGGGCAACATTTTAATTGAATAAACAGGAAATTGTTAAAGTTAAACTGCTAAATTGACGTAACAATTAGAAACAGAAATGCGACCGGTTGAACAGCTGATGGCAAATGAGTATCGACTATCGTGAGTTCAAATTAGAGAAGAGCGTTATTGCGAGTGTAACGATACACGAATTGTTCAACACGAACTCGGGACAGTCACGAATTGCATAGTTTGCAATTGAAAAGTGACAAGAAAGGTGTAAAAATGAAAAATTAACAATTTTCGCTGCTATATAAACAATAAGTTACCGTAAAATTGTACAAATTTCACACAATGATTTTTTTTAGTTTTTCGAAGCAGTTAAAATAAATTAAAATAAAATAAATCAAGGAGCGAAAGGAACAGATTCATGACAAGCACGGCACTTCCCACCTAGAATTTATGGATAACCCAAAATTCATAAAAAAAGACACCCCCTCTCAGACCAATTTGCTCCATGATCAATTCGTCTTCCTACCAACTATGCAAATACATAGCAGCAATTTTAAAAAACTTGACGACAGGCTCCACATACAACGTAAAAAACGCAACGGAATTCAAAAACAGGATAAACGACTCCTATATATTTGATGATGAAAAACTAATATCTTTTGACGTAATATCATTATTTCCGAGTATTCCAACTGACCTAGCAATTGAAGTGATTCGTGACAAATGGGAACTAATTAAACAACACACGACTATGCCAAAAAAAACTTTTTCTGGAAGCATTAAACTTTTGCAAAACAGAAAACAGATATTTTAAGTTTGGTGAGGAACTGTATGTCCAATTGAAAGGTCTCCCTATGGGATCTCCGGCCTCACCAGTAATAGCTGACATAATTATGGAAGAAGTCCTTAAACAGGTCAAGACCACCAGACTCTTAACCAAATATGTAGACGACCTATTTGCGATAGTTAAGGAAGATGACATAAAAATAACTTTACAGACGCTCAACTCATACCATAAGGACATACAATTTACCTTTGAAGTAGAAGAAGACAACAAATTACCCTTTCTTGACTCTGCAGTGCACAGGATAAACAACACTTTAAAGGTAAACTGGTATCAAAAACCCACAGCTTCAGGACGGATAATAAAATTACTTTTCAAAACACCCTAAAAATATGATATACAACACAGCGAAAAATCTTGCAAAGCGCATAATTGACACTAGTGATCCAATTTTTCACAAAGACAATGTAGGGATAATCAAAAAACTGCTGTCAAAGAATGATTTCCCTCAGAGCATTATCAAGACGATCATCAAAGACATTGGAAAGGAAACCATAAAAACACATACGGAACAGACCAGAACATACAAGTCAGTCACTTACATACCACATTACTCGGAAAGACTGGCCAAAGCGGACTTATATGACAAGGAACAGATCACAATTGCTCACAAGCCAACTTACACCACGGCTGCATTGTTCAGTAACATGAAGAGCAAAATATCAACGTTGGACAAACATAACTTAATATACAAAATACCATGCGCTGGAGACGGGACCAATATATGTAAGAAAATATATGTTGGAACGACAAAATCCAAACTTAAGACAAGACTATCTGGACACAAGTCAGACATTAAAAAACGCAGCATCATTAATACACCAAAAACAGCGCTTGCGGCCCATTGCACTGAGAGCGGCCATTCTCCAGATTTTGATGCCACAAGCATTTTACAACAAGAGAGCCACTACAACAAACGCTTTACTCTGGAGATGCTGAACATCATTAACGTACCATCAGAGATTAGGCTGAATTTTAAAACTGACACAGAGAACTGTGCACACATATACAGACACCTACTTGACACAAACATTAGACGAAATTAGTTGAATATCAGACTCCGTGGCGAGCACTCGTACTTGTCCCGTAAATATGTATGTATAGGTTTCAATGTTGTTCAAAAATTGTTTCTTGGGAAAATCTTGTTAATTTTATCTGTTTAATGTTGTTTGTTCCCTGAAGACGGACCCCGATGTGGGCCCGAAATATATTGGGAAAACAGAAATCAAAAAACTATCGTCTTTTCATTCCTTGGATGGGACGGATGACCTTGAGCCAGCACAACCAAACATTTGATTTCGATTTTGCACAAGGGTTGGTGTTGTATTTGCGGGTGTTTGTCTTTTGCCAATTATTGTTGATTTGTATTTACAGCGAATTTTGATATGTTTGTTAACAATGTTTGTAGTTTTTATTGTTTCGAAATTGTTTAATGTTTTTCTGTGTAAGCGACAGCGAAAGTGCGTGCAGTGACGTTTGTGTAGCGAGCGATAGATGGCAACCGATATTGCAAGCCGAGAAGCATAGATAAGCTTGTGTGCAAAATCTCGGTTGCCGAACGTCTAAGGCAAGATAAAAGCTTTACACATATAATTAGATTAACAATAGATAATTAAGCAAAGCAAACAGAAGCTGCCAAAAGGGCAGTTACGTTAAATTTAAAATAAATAGTTTAAGAGTTAGTTCTGCTCCCGACATGCTCCCCCCGTTGGAAGAGGCACGCTTCCAAGCGTAGTGGTCTCAAGGGGCAGAACAGCAACCTTGGCAACGGCCCGCTTGACAATGCCACCAGCGGTACGGATGACAGCAACACGAGCGACGCCGTCCCTCTCCAGATATGGTGCTCTCCACCCTGCCAAGACGCCATTGGAGTGGAGGAAGGTTGTCGTCCTTAGGACAACGATGCTGCCAGGCTGCAAATTGGGCTTCGCTGTACCCCATTTGGAACGTTCTTGCAGTAGAGACAGGTAACTCGTACTCCATTTGCGCCAGAACGTCTGCTGCATCTGGCACACACGCTGCCAGCGACTTAAGCGATCGATGTTGAGATGCGTTATATTAGGTTCTTCGATTGCAGTATAGGAAGCACCAATGAGAAAGTGCCCAGGTGTGAGAGTTTCCAAGTCGTCTGGATTTTCTGAAATTGGACAGAGCGGTCGTGAATTCAATATAGCAGAAATTTCACAAACAAGGGTGCGGAGCTCATTGAAGGTTAGAGCAGATTTTCCAACTACTCTATAAAAGTGAAATTTGGCCGATTTGACAGCAGCCTCCCAGAGGCCACCAAAATGAGGCGAGCGAGGTGGGATAAATTTCCAATCGATGCCAAACGAAACGAAAGCGGTTTGAAGGTCACTGTTTTGAGGGTCACTGAGAAAAAGGTGCCTTAGCTCCATTAGCTCATTTTTGGCTCCAACGAAGTTTGTAGCGTTGTCGGTCCAAATGTTCCTCGGCTTGCCCCTGATGCTGATGAATCGCTTTAGTGCAGCTATGAATGACGATGCCGAGAGGTCTTCTACCAATTCCAAGTGAGCTGCTTTAGTGGCGAAGCAAACGAAAATTGCAATATAGCATTTTGCTGGGGGCCTGTTTCGGACTTCCGACTTTGAGTAAAACGGTCCACAAAAAAGTCAATACCAGTGGTAGAAAATGGACTATTTGGCTGCACACGATCCGCCGGCAAGGGCGCCATGATGTGCTCGACGTATTTCGGCTTTAATCGAAAGCATCGAATGCACTTGTTGATTACGGCTGCAACAGTTTTTCGACCTCAATAGGCCAAAATCTTTGGCGCAGGGCAGCTAGCAAGCTCTGTGGGCCAGCATGCAAAAATTTAATGTGGAAGAAATCGATGATGGCGAGCGTTACCGGGTGATGCTTGGGCAACAACATTGGGTGTCTGGCTTCATAGGCCAAAAGCGAATTTTGAAGACGTCCGCCTACTCGCATTAATCCAGAGTCATCTACAAATGGGCGTAACGATACCAACTTGCTCTTTGACGACAACTCCTTCTTGTTGCTCAAACTTCCGTATTCCTCAGCAAAGTGGACCCGTTGGACTGACTTAATGAGGAGAAAGGTGCCACCTTTGATGTCGTCAACTGTCAAGGGACCCTTTTGGCGTACATGACCTTTATAACGCAGCTGCGTAAAGCGATATACGTAGCCAAAGACCCTCTGGAGTTTACCAAATGAATTCTGGTACTTGCAGCCAAATGAAATATCCAACTGCTGTGCAACAACCAATGCATGACGTCTGCGCTCAGGCAAGTCCACTAACTCGGGCGTGCTATTTGGCCATTCAGCTTCATCCGAACTTAAAAAGGAAGGTCCTTCACGCCAAAGATTGGACTCCAGTAGTTCGAGCGGTGTACATCCTCTAGACAATATGTCAGCCGGGTTCAAGGACGAGGGTATGTGGTGCCATGTCATTCCTTTGGTTCGCTCCTGGATTTGGGATATCCTGTTGGATACAAAAATGTTAAATTCTGATGGAGCATGACGAATCCAGGATAAAACAATAGTTGAATCAGACCAGCAATGAATGGGACACGAAGATGGATATATATCGGCGAGGTTAGTGACAAGCTCTGCTAACAAGTGCGCTGCGGAAAGCTCCAACTTAGGGATTGTTAGCGATTTTACGGGTGCGACTCTGGACTTAGAGCAGAGTAAATGAGATGTCACTTTGTTTGGCGTTTTTGATCTGACATATGTGCAGGCACCGTATGCGGCTAGGCTTGCGTCACAAAATGCATGCAGTTCAGGCTGCATTACAAAACGAGGAAACTTTAGGGAGGTGACAATAGATATCTGCGACATGTGATACAACCACGAGGAATGTAAGGATTGTGGTAGAGCCTCGTCCCAGTCAAGTTTGTCCTTCCAAAGAGATTGCATAAAAATTTTCAGTTTGGTGATGACTGGGGCTATTAGTCCGAGAGGGTCATAAAACCTGGCAATGGCGGATAATATGGTGCGCTTTGTCGCTGGTTTATCTGGTATATTATCCGAAAATCCAAATACTAAATTGTCGAAATTGGTATCCCACACCAATCCTAAGGCTTTAGTGACGTCTGTTCCATCGTGGAACTTCAACATTTTCTCTCGATCCGAATCTGGCTCGCCTTGCAAAGCGGCTGGTTCATTTGAGCACCACTTTCGTATCGGGAAGTGGCCACTTTTCAAAAGTTCCTTCACTTGGGTGCGCATTTCCGTAACCTCCCTCAATACTGTCACCACCAGAGATCAAATCGTCTACATAAAAATGGGTGCGAACGACTTTTGAGGCCACTGGGAAATTGGCTTCCTCATCCAAAGCTAACTGGTGCATAGCACGAATTGCTAAGAATGCAGCAGGCTTTGTTCCATATGTTACAGTGTCCAACGTATAGATTTTGATTTCCTTCGCTCGGGTCATCACGCCATAGGATGCATTTGGAGATACTGATCAGGATGAGTTACTAGGACACAGCGGTACATTTTGCAAATGTCCCCGCACAATGCAACCTTGAAAAACCGGAACCGTAGTAGAGTCATAAAGATTTTCGGCTGAATAGAAGGACCCGTGAACAGCAAATCATTTAGAGAGAGGCCAGAAGTCGATTTTGCAGAACCATCGAAAACAACACGCAACTGTGTGGTTGTGCTATCTAATTTTTGCACACAGTGATGTGGCAAAAAATACTGAGGCGATGAAGATTGTTTGCTGGATAGGGACATGTGGCCTAAATCCAAGTATTCCTTAATAAAGGCAGCATATTGCGTTTTCAACGCTGGATTTTTTGCGAATTTAGATTCCAGAGACTTAAAACGACGCAGGGCACGGTCGTATGAATCTCCAAGAGCGCCTAAACTAGTTTTGGCTGGGAGACGCACAGAATATTGCCCAGAAGCGAGACGTGAGTAGTTTTGTTGAAATAGCTCCTCGCACAGAGTAACCTCATTAGAAGCGCTGGAGGTAGCGCCACAACAGCTGTCAATTTCCCAAAATCGGCTTACTATATCGGACAAAAGTATCCCTTTCAACATGCTATCGGGTTCTTTGGCTACTGAAACTAATGAAGAGTGCTTCGACCAGTCAAACTTGACCCCACCAGACACGATCCATCCAAGTCTGGTTTTTGGAGGGTTGGCAGATGATCAGATACTGAATTTGACCAACGCAAAGGAGGTCAAAGAATAAATCAGCGCCAATCAGCAAATCGATCCGTTGACTTTTATAGAAGAGCGGATCGGCAAGAAACAAGTTGTTGGGTAGATTCCACTCAGTAGCATTCAAATCGAAATGAGGTTGATAATCGGTGATCGTATGCGTTACAACAGCAGAAAACGATGAGCTGTAGCTTTATTTCGAGATTGAGCAAAAAATATCAACAGATCTATCCGAAAAGAAAGATGATTCACCTATGCCTGAAATTGACATGTTGGCGCGATGAAATTTGAGATGCAGCTGACTGGCGAAACGACTGGTGACGAAGTTGATTTGAGATGCGGAGTCAAGCAAGGCTCGGCATGGTACAAATACGCCAGATCGATTTTGACGTATATAACAGCAGTCGCAAGCAACACGTAATTGGTTTGAGATTTGTTCAAGGCTTTGGGTGGGGGTTTAATCGAGGCTGTAGATACGAGAGAGGAATTTTGTAAAGTAGGTGCGATAGCAGGTTGAGCAGGCTGAGAAGTGATATGAGCATCCATATGAAGCAACGAATGATGCTTCTGACGACAATGTTTGCAGTGACCAGACTTGCACTGCTGCAAACTGTGGCCCTTGCGTAAACAATTCAGACATAAATGCAGTCTTTTCGCTTCTTTGTACCGCAAATTGGGAGTCAATGCTAGAAATCTTGCGCATTTGAATAAGAAATGATCTGTGGCGTCACACAAAATACAGGATGAAGTTATGTTAGATGATGCGATGAATGTACTACGAGTAATTTTGTTAGTAGCTGGTTTTCCCACCTGATTGCTAGGTATTTGGGTTACCATAGCATTCTCCAGATTCTCCATCATGCGGCATCTCTTTTCCAAAAAGGTAGACATGTCCGTCCATGTGGGCAGTTCATCCGTGCGCAGAGCCTCCTCCCACTTCTCAAATGCGTTTTGATCCAGTTTCGATGAGATGAGATGAATGAGCAAACCGTCTGCAATTTGATCAATTTCTGCCATGTTGTTCAGAGCGCGCAGGTGAGAGTTGACTTTGTCACTCAACTCGCGCAAGCCAGCAGCAGAACCCCTCTCAACACCCTTAAGCCCGAAGATAGATCTCACGTGTGCCTGGAAATGTAAAAGCTTATTATCAAAACGTTTAGTTAACAAGTCAATGGCAGTTTGATAATTATCCTCTTTGATCTCCAATGAGCGTATTGTGTCCAAAGCAGTTCCACTCAGGCAGGATCGCAGATGCTGGAACTTTTCCACTTTGCTCATGTCATCGTTTTTGTCGACCACAGTGCTGAACATTGAGTGAAAGTCTGGCCAGTCGATGTACGCACCAGAGAATTTAGGAAGCTGAAACTCAGGCAGCCTATTGGTGCGGGTCACGTACGTAATTGTGGCCTCGGACGCTTTAGGAATTGCAGTTGAATTTACTATGGAAGGCGCACGCAAAGCATTTAGAGCTCGAGTCAGTTTTGATTTGGCCAGGTATAAGCTCTCCGAGAACTTTTCCCGCGCATCGCCGGACAGCTCCAACAGATTTAGCTTCTCTAGGCATGTTTGAGCTGAATCAAAATCGGCATACATGCGATTGAGGCCCTCGATACGCACTTCCAAATCAGATTCGTCAAATGACGAGATTCCTTCAGACCCGAAGTATTTGTTTTGCGCCTGAATTTGCCGAAACAAAGATTCTGTTTTGGCTTTATAAAACTCCAACTCCGTCATTTGGATTTTTTTTATATTTAGGTAAATGCTCAAAAATTTAACCGCAATGTCACTCACTCGAACACCGAAAATGTTCAGCAATAAAGGGAATAAAAATCAAAATTTTTGGCGCTTGGCTGTATTTATAGGCCAATGACCTAGTGCCCGCAATGTCCACGAAAACCGGGAAAGCAAAGCGAAGAGAAATGCAACGGAACAACCCAGTCGGACTTGGATGCATTACAGATGTCCATATTTCATGCCAACTTGTCACGTCAGAAGGCATGAGAAAATCTGAAGGTTCCGTTTCGTTTGTCTTAAGAAACGCCGTGAAACTCAGGGGTTGTTGTTGTAACCGTTAACCGTTTGGGTGACGTCACGCGGCAGCCTTCGGGTTCCGCGTTTCTCCTTACGATTTCAGTACTTCAGATGCACTAACTTTGTATATCGTAGGGAGGAAGACCTGGCCGTAAGCTTACGAATTCATGATTTTTGCATGCCTTTGAGTAAAATCTCACCCCCATAATCAACTTAACAATATTTGAGTTTATTTGCAATTTTTATTGACAATTAATTTAATATACAAACCAACAACTATTTTTGTTTACTTCTATTATTATTTTTGATGTTCGCCATGATTCATTTCGTTTCTAATGTTAGGGATGATAGCGATTTTGGCCTTTAAATGTGTTTTTCCTTGTAGTTTTTGCAGAAGTGACCTGTTTCATTTAAAAAAAATTATTAATAATGACAAATCAACGATAATAATAATACTTAAGTGC
The DNA here is from genome assembly GCA_018904235.1 of Lordiphosa stackelbergi. Taxonomy (NCBI): domain Eukaryota; kingdom Metazoa; phylum Arthropoda; class Insecta; order Diptera; family Drosophilidae; genus Lordiphosa; species Lordiphosa stackelbergi. Next base: position 197,738 of record JAEIFU010000079.1, read on the forward strand.
TATTGAGTCTATTTATATTCTATTCAATATTATTCTATTTATAATAATAAAAATATTATAAAAATTCTCTGTCAACGCGTCTTTTTCTGCCACAGCCGAAATCTCACTGACTTCATAATTTTTTCGCTTTTTCTCTCTCTCGTTTGGTCAACGTTCACTAAGCGTTCGGGGCTGACTTCGTTTTTCTACTTCGTGTTTGATCTCCACGACGAAGAGCCTGAACCGTTTCGCGATATGCCGACTTTTAGCCTTACGAATACCTGAGAAAAGAACGTGTGAGTTTTCATGTGGAAAAATGTACATATTTCATGCCAAAAAATTATGTAGTGACTATTTTCCTGAAATTTCATGCCACCAAATGTACTTAATTTTGGTAAGCCAATCCTCCAAAGCCCGACGGGAAATGTACCGAAAACTGTTGGTATATGTGTATGTGTGTATGTATGGTTTTTTTTACCGACTTGTGCAAAAACGCTTGTAATTATTAAAACAATATTTAATAATTATTTTTACTAAACACTATTACTTTCACGATCACGTCGGGGTCACCAAATGTTTAGAGGAGGCATTAATTTATGCCACCTTTTATGCCAATTAATTTAACACAAATGATCATGAGGTGTGTGTTTAGAAGTTATTTCATGTATAGCATTTATTTCGATTTTGCACAAGGGTTGGTTGTATTTGCGGGTGTTTGTCTTTTGCCAATTATTGTTGATTTGTATTTACAGCGAATTTTGATATGTTTGTTAACAATGTTTGTAGTTTTTATTGTTTCGAAATTGTTTAATGTTTTTCTGTGTAAGCGACAGCGAAAGTGCGTGCAGTGACGTTTGTGTAGCGAGCGATAGATGGCGACTGATATTGCAAGCCGAGAGAAGCATAGATAAGCTTGTGTGCAAAATCTCGGTTGCCGAACGTCTAAGGCAAGATAAAAGCTTTACACATATAATTAGATTAACAATAGATAATTAAGCAAAGCAAACAGAAGCTGCCAAAGGGCAGTTACGTTAAATTTAAAATAAATAGTTTAAGAGTTAGTTCTTTCCGACACCATATTTTAGATTATTTTGTGGTGCTATCACACATCTCTAGCTTATAGCCCGGCCGATACTCTTCGATACTTTTAAACACTTTTGGTTGCCACCTACTTTAAATTGCTCATCTCCAGCTCATCTGTTCAGTTGTCAAAATTTTGAATTTTTCTACACCAAAAACAAGAATAACAAACAACACGGGAAAACCCAAAGCCGCCTCCTACACATTTAAATTGTGAGTATGAGCTTTTCGCAACGGTAAAAGCTGTCACCCACACACCCACGCTCTTGCATTCTACATATGGCCAAAGCATGAATGAAAAGCTGCCTAGCTGTGCCTGTCCGTTGCCTGTTCTTTTTGTTGTTAGTTTCTGTCGGAATTTACTGGTGCAAAGTAGCTGCTGGTCGGAAGTGTGCAGACCGAGAGTCGTGTGTGTGGGGGCAGTACATTAAATCACGTGCATTTATTTACTATTTGCCCTCGCCCTGGCTGGGGGTGTGTACTAAAAGGTGTTGGCAGAAGCAGAAGTTCACAGTGTAATTCATCCCAAAGTTTATTTTAGGTTTTTTTCTTTTTGCTTGCGTGCATGCAAAAATTTTAGTTGCGACTTTAATCAATATTTTAGCTAGACCCAGACGAGCATTTAATTTTAATTGTTTGTAAAACAAAGTCTACACATGCCTCTAAGTCGGCGTCCTCCCTTGTTTTTTGTAGGCAACAACAACATCAACACCAATAGAAATAACGTTACTTGCTAGAAAGGTGAGTCAAAGCTTTTTTTCCTTGCGTTTGTTTTGTGTGTATAAATAGAGCAGCGTTCACTGTAGTATGCAAGCCAGCCCGTCACACATGAGAATTTTCTTATCAATTGGGGAAAAGAAAGGCTAAAAACTATCATAAAAACCAAAAGTTCTATAAATATACCTGCCACCTGCAGAATGGATTGGTAAGGGCTTAGGGTCCAAACTTTTGGAGTGTCTTTTCGCGCATTTCGTGTAATAAATTGTTATTTTTCCTTTGGCGCCACACAACAAAAAAACGCAAATCGTCGTTACGTTGGGGCTAAAATTAAATCTATATACATATAGTGATAAGACATTGGACTGTGATCATCAGGTTGGAGCAAACACCGTTATAGTTAGAAATTTCAAAATTTCACAATAGCTTCCTATAGTGATCGGACATTGTACTAAGAAAGCATTTCCTCAACGCAGCACCCATTGCTCTCCAAAACGAAAAAACGTTTAAATGCTGAAAATATTTACTAGAAGTGTGTTTTCTTGATATCGATGAATAACAAAAAATTTTATTTGTTTAAAAATACAATTTGAAAACAAAAAAAAGAAAAAAATCTTCGCTTGCGTCAGGCCATGATTCGAACCCACGACTGCTGACATGGGCGGCTGACTCTCTACCCTCTCGCCACGCTGGCCATTTCCAATTGCGTGGCAGAACATTTATAATTATGATGCCTGCAGACAGCAAATAATTTTTTGTTTTGTTTTTTTTTAATAAGGCGTCATCTATTATAAAGATAAAGATGCTCAAATAAATGCTGAATTGTTTGAATGGAATTTTAATATCTCTCTACTAGCAATAGCCCTTGCTTCCTCCCAGGGGCCGAAAACATTTCGCTATTCACATGTACACGACCCGAGCGCTTGCCGAAGCTGAGACCAAAAGAGCAGAAAGGCGTCATTCGCTCGACAGAGTTCGAAGCGATTACGTCGAAGCAGATTCACGGAGCTTTATTTTCGCACACTTATGCACTCTCACATTTTGGCCTCGCTCTCGCTGGCCATCGCTGTTTTAGATTTTTACGCTCTCAACTTTGTGTGAGCGGAGAGAGCGCGATTTTCGGCGCCACCAAAAAAAAAAAAAACAGCTGCATATTGCAAAACCATTGTTCGGCATCTTAGAGATTATATTGGACTTTGCCAATACTCTCTCACTTTTTGGCCTCGCTCTATATCTATAAAAAGAAGAGTGTACTGACTGACTGACTGACAGATTCACTGACTCATTGGCAATCATCGCACAGCCTAAACGGTAAGAGATAGAGGGCTGTAATTTGGACAGGAGTTCTGTTAGTGGTGAAGGTGCGTACTAAGACGGAGCCCACGAGGAAAATGGACGGAAAATTCTGCATTCAAAAAACTATTTTTCTTCCGATTGGCTTCAACCTCGGTTTGTAAGGATGGAATACGAAATAGTTTGAAATATGATTTTCTGATGTTGGAATATTTGACCCAAAGGTCGGAAAATTCAGCATAAAAACTATTTTTCATACGATTGGCTTGAAACTCGGTTTGTAAGGACAGAATACGAAATAATTTAAAATGTGATTTTTCAATGTCGGAAAATCCGCTCCCAGGAGTGAAATGACGGGAAAATTCTGCATGAAATGTATCTATTTCTCATCCGGTCGGCTAAAAATTCGGTTTGTAAAGATATAATACGAATTTATTTGAAATGTGACTTTCCAATGTCGGTAAATTTGACCCGATGGTCGGAAAATTCATCCGATTGGCTTGAAGCTCGGTTTCAATGAATGAAATTTAAAATATGATTTTCCAATGTCGGAAAATCTGATCTCCGCGAGTGAAAATGCACAGAAAATGCTTGCAAAAGAACGTTTATTCATCCGATTGGCTTAAAACTCGGTTTGGAACGATAAAATACGAATTAATTTGAAGCATGATTTTCCAATGACGGAAATTCCGCCCCCAGGCAAATTCCAAGAAAATTCTACAGGGAAAATAACTATTTTTCATCCGATTGACTTGAGACTCGGTTCGTAAGAATCAAATGCGAAATAATTTAAAGTGTGATTTTCCAATGATGGGAAATCCGACCCCGGGATATAATACATGCAAAATATACATTTTTTATCTGATGGACTTAAAACTCGGGACAGGGAAGATGTTGGGAAGTGGATGGGATATGGGCGGGATGTGAGTGGTAGTTAGGTGGTACGTGGGTGGGATTGCCGTTTTTTTGAAGTGGGTGGTAATAAGAATGGGTGAATGGGAAGTGGGTGGGATGAGGGCGATAAGTGGTTGGGATTTGGGTGGGATGGGGGAAGAATGTGGGCTGATATTAGTTCTATACTGTCAAAGGCGCAGCGAAGCGCGACGGGTTATGTGCTAGTGTAAATATGCATACGGTCCAATGATGCCACCGGCCCATAATCCACATCCAACAGTGCATTTTTCGGGATGCATTGGCAGTGCTTAAAATGCTTCTGGCTGCTTTTCACACCAAATAAGGCAATTTTGTTTGTTCAAGTATCCACTCAACCAGAAATAAGCTTTGTCGCTGATGAATTTTTTTTAGATTTTTCACATTTCTCACAGTGCACGGATTTTGATAAATTTTGATAATAAAATTTAATGATTTGGAAGCGTTGTTCTTCGATTTATGGTTAAAAAAATTGATTTGGACACTTATTTTTAAATTAAAAAAAAAACAACCTTACTTTAACGATACCGATTCTATCCGATTTACTCCGAAATCGCCCCTTAATTCAACAATTTTTACGGTATCTTATTTTTTAAGGTCTTAACTCAAGATTAAAAAAATTTAAAAATTTCGAAAAATGTTTAAGCAAATATGAATGGCAAAAAATCTTCAAGTACTTAAAACCAGGGCTATCAATGCCATCGAAGGCATAAATGATGTCATTAATCATTCTTACATTTCGAATCATATTTGGAAGCACTATTTAAAAATGGGCCGATTAGAGAATACCGATTTACGATTTGCGATTGCTTCAGTGGATTTAGTATTTTTGTACTTAGCATGCATCCTTCAGAAAATATTATTTCTATTTTTTAAATTCAATTCAAAATAAATATAGTTTACAGTGCTTAACAGCTGATTGATCAGAGTGACCTTGCACTTTTTAGGCGCATGGTCACCCTGTTTGAGTTATGTTGCACACACACAAGTAGTAAATCGCAAAGTCCTTGATACAACCTTTATCAAAAAATACGCTCTAACAAAACAAGAGTTCATTTTGATTTATTTTCAGCAATTATGATTGTCAAGTTTATCAGTCGCAATCGGCCTTCACTGGCCGATTAGCATAAAAAAATACATAATCATAAATCACAAGTCGCAAATCAAAATTACTTGCCTAATTTCTTGATAAAAATTCTGATTTCTGAGCTCCCACTTGAGTTATTGGAATTCATTCACAGCTACATGGTCTGTTATTTAGCCTAATCATATAAAAACTCAGACAAGTGAAATAACAGCCTTCGCACAAAAAAAAATGATATTTATTGATGATCCATTAAATAATTTCGGTATCCATTTGCACTGGATAGTTTAAATATCGTATAAAGCATATTAATATTATCCATTAATTGTTAGTTTGATCTTAGATTTTCAACCTGATTTTCATCTGAAAATTTCCAAAAGATATGAATAAAAGAATATCAAAAAACTTTTCATACCAATTGGCATCATAATGGATATTTTTTCTGTGTAAGAAAACGATTTTAATCAAATTTTTTAAAATCATTTATAAATATTTTTTTGATCTTGTGGCACAATACACCCTTTCTTTTAGAGGGTAGCTAAAGGCGCCGGCAAAAATGTAGCTGTCGACTTTTTTTATATTCCTTGTGGTTTCTGCTAACTCAACCACACTCTATTTATTACTTGGCATTTATTTCTGAAATTTGAAACACCGTTTCCATTCTTAGTTTCTAGCTTTGTATTCAGTCTTACTTGGCGAGGCGAGTTGCACGTCAAGCCACGTCCCTTCTTCCCCCCTAATTCTCAGGAGGGGCGTAACACTCGGTAAAATTATATGTTTTTGTTCGTGGGGAAGGCCCACGCGTGCCTGTCAATTTTATTTGATATCCCTTTATCAATACGCACAGAAGTCACTAGCCCAGTTGTGATTAATGATGTTTTTTCACTAAATACACGAAGGGGTCTCTGAGTTTGCCTAATATTTCCGGTTGCGAATGTCAAATGGTTAATGTAATTACATCAAAAAATAAAACACAATCAACGTATTCGTTGCATATGATAAAAGGTCGAATTGATTTATTATTGAGTGTTGTATTGATGGAGGGCAGCGAAAAAGTTTATTACAAGTAATTGGTTGACCACCACATAAAAGTGGACTTTTTGTTTGTTATGGCCATAAAAGTAGGACAGCAAAAGAAATTCCGTAATATGATTAGACTAAGCTGGAAAATTGTGGTCTTTCTAGCTTTTATTCGTTTATTATTCAGCTAAGTGAAAATATATTAAGCAAAGTGACATTAGCGACCATAATATTGTATCGGCGAAACTGTGTCGCTTTGAAGCGACATTATTTCACGCGGCACAACTCAGTAGAATTATGCGATTAAATTTTCAGACGATTTTATGAACTACCTTTAGCGCACGATAAGATTACCGCACTGAATCACGATTTTTGAAATAACTTTGTACAATTTAATCTATTTATGATAAAAATGGCTAGGCAAACTGAGCACAAATGACAAAGCGTTGCCAGATTTGACAAATTAATGGCGGCTTAGTGCCAGTCTTAATTAAAGTCTTGTATAATTTATTTATATAATTAAAGGGTTGAACACTATTAGATGGCGCCACTACTTTGACAATGTGGCGGTTCCAGTTCCAGTCCCAGTTAATCCAGCTCCAATGACAGACCCATTTCATCTAAGTAGTGCACACATCACTAACAACTATCGATGCTTGATACTGCCGCCTTTTTATGTATCTTACATCTCTCATTTCCTTGTTACATTAATTCTTACCGTCAACCCTCCTTCTCCAATAAACCGAACTTAAACCTAATCTGTGTTTTAAGCTAAATAGTTAACGTGGCGTAGCCACATATGGTGACTGCTTCTGAAAGAACAATTGACAATTAAACATTTAAGTGGTTATAGTTCGCGACGAAAAACAGTTACGGCCATAACACATTCAAACGGGCGCTACCGAAATGGCGTCTGGCATTCGTAGCGCCCCGTAACAAACATAAAAACACAACTCGGCAACAACACAACAAAAGCGAAATGTATATAAAACATTGAACAAAATCCCAAAAACGAACATACAAACGCAACAGCACCAACACAATAAAAGTGAAATGTGCATAAAACATTGAACAAAAATCTTTAAGCAAATGTACAAACATGCCGACGGCGTTTGCACACGCAACTTGCTAACGCCGAGGAAGCTACGCTGCAACCAGGACTTGCGCATTCGCATCCTGCAACAGCAGTCAAGGTGTGGTTTTGTGAAATTTCGACGGAAAGTTCCCCATGTAAACAACGCACAACATCGTACACGCATTTGAGCACGCACAGAAAAGACAACGACCGATTCCTATCATATCAGAGATCGCAGCATATCATATCAGAGTTTAAGAAGCTTCTTCAGCCTGGCTTAAATAGCCATTCAGGAACCCTTGGTCCAGTCCAATCCACCTTGTCAAAAAGAGACCGGTGGCTGGTGGTTCTACACTCGCACACATGTCCTGTCAACTCGACGACATAGCTACAGGCACACATGTCCGATCCTCAGCATCGACATCAGCCATTGACATATAGACAACACATGTCCAACCAACTCGGCGACATTCAGCTAAAATCTTCACGTCTATACATCAAATAAATGTTCGAGCTTACAAAAATAGTGGCTGAAACATTTCAACAACATATGGACTCCAAGTTCCTGCGAATCAACCTGACAAACATGCAATCAAGCAACCTCTTGAGCCTCCGTACACATGGAACCACACACAACATATCATGGATATCATGGAGCCAATCACAGACCCGGTTCATCGAACTGTTGATGCTTGATACTCTCTGCTTTGTATTTTACATCTCTAACTACCACACACACCCACACACTTGTCTCTCCGCCATTGTGTTACACTCATTCTTACCGTCAACACGCCTTCTCCAATAAACCGAACTTAAACCTAATCTGTGTTTTAAACTAAACAGTTAACGTGGCAAGTGCATAAAAACGCAGCTATTGAAAAAAAAATAATTTTTCTCAATAGAACTAGAACTACTACATCAGCTATATGCTATAGTCATCCGATAAGGCTGGTTCCGACAAATGTGCAGCGTATTTGTGTTTAAAGATAGCACAGAAATAGACGGGCTATATCAACTCAGCTCATCATGCTGATCAAGAATATATACACATAAGAAAGTCAGAGATGCTTTCTTCTAAGCGTTAAAAGCATCTGGACAATTTTAATGTACCCTCTGCCAGAGTGTAATAACAAAAATGTCTAATAGGAATCCAATTTTAATTAAGGGAAAAACTTGTTGATTTTTTCACATTTTTGTAATTTTGAGTATGAAGATGCATCTTTTTGGACTTGCAATGTACAAATGTTTAGTAGGCTACATGTTCCACCTTCTAGACCTTAAGCAAGAATTCCAAATAGTTGACGAAATATTGAGTTTTAAATCCCAATCAGAAGCTAAAAAGTCGAGGTTTTATACTACTTTCGTTTCCTATCAGATTCTTTAGGTATCGGCACGATCAACTTTTTATACTTTGTACCGAAGGTACATAGAGTATATTAAGTTTGTGGAAAAGTATGCACGAGTAGAATCATTGATCAGCATCAACAGCCGAGTCGATATAGCGACATCCGTATGCGCAAAGAAATCTCGCAGATTGTAAGCGATTGTATCCTTCATATGTTGAAAAGTAACGCGTTACTCAGTACTCAGAACTGTAGGAAGGAAATCATCGACAATCTCCACAGCTTTGCCATAGATATCCGATTTGTAACGGGCTGCCGACAACCGCATACTTGGTAATAGGATGTATGCAGAGCCGACCCCTTACGAATCGATTTGTTTAAAATTGTAATGCAGATTGCGTCTGTTTGTTTCGTTATATTATCTATATATTATCTTACTATACTATAACAAAAGTCAGCGATTGTAGCCCCTTCCATTTTCACAGTCGAAGCAATTTTCAGAAATTCGCTTAGTGTGAGAGAGAGAGAGACAAACTTAGAGATGAGCGCAGCAGCAGCACTGCATTCAGCTCTTACTCCACATTCAGAGTATGGTATAGTCGTGCTTGACCGACTTTCTTACCTGTTTGACTTATAAAACGTCTTATATGTCTAAACTATATTGTTTTCCCAATCCAAAACACTCGAAATTAGGATTTACAAAATCGTTTGGAGAGTTTTTACTGTAATCTGTGGAAGTTTCTGCTAGTTTGTCTCTGACTAAACCGTTGAACAAAGACATCCATTTATTTATCTTAAATTTTTTTCCCATCCAACATACAACAAACAAGAGGCAGCCCTTGTCCCAACCTACCTCAAATAATTTAAATACCAATTTGCCTAATTAAGGCACCTGCCTTTTTTCAGCCGCGCCCCTCGAAACTGTCAGCTCTCATTCGCATTGAGTTGTTCCACGGGGAGCTACTTTATAAGCCCGAAATATTGCGTGCCATGTCGTTCTATATAGTAGATTAACGGAGTGGGTGGGCAACCTGACAGCCGGCCAGCGGTCAGTGCAGTTTCAAGGTAATGACATCAACATGTGCAGAGGTCAATGAGATTGTGGCCGCCGGGAAAAGCTCTTAAAAATTTAAATGACCCGCCAATGACTCGTTAATAAATTATACAAAATGGCACCATCTGCTTTGGTTCACAGCACAAACAAATATATTGGCCTGACATTGAATTCAAACCTCAGTCAGGGCCAGTTCTCAAGGCTTTCACATTCTCACATTCTCGCTATCCCTTCTTTAGACAACATGACTGGCAAAAGCGATAAGGAAATTCTGGCAAATTCTATGTACGAAGATGATCCCAATGGTAATTCAGCGCCCAATGCAGAGGAGGATCAGACCACTGAAAGTCAAATAACAGCAGCAGTGGGAGCTATAGGACCAGGACCAACTGTATCGGCAGCAACAGCAACAACGACAACAGCAACTTCACCACGTTGGGGACCACAACATAAGGGAGCACAGGAGTTAGCCTCGTTATATAGTCCGGGTAAGAGAAATGTGGGTTTAGTTTCTTAAGTTTTGCAAACAAATAAAAACTGGTTTGGACTAGTAATTGCAAGTTTGTTAACTGAAAAATACTTTTAATTAAATTCAATGAGTATACCTGATTTTCTATAAGTAAAATTTTATTTGAAAGCTCCGTTGCTTAATTTAAATAAAAAGTGCAAGTAATGTAATTCTTTACCGGGCATCGAAAGCTTTTAAGCAAATGACAGTTGCTTTCATTTGAAAACTAGTTCTGAGTATAGCAGCTCTATTTTTGGTGTAGAATAAAGGCTTGTACTCAGATGAGAATTAAATTTGATTCGTCATACATCTAACGCATGCACTCAGAGAAAAAATATAGAATTACATACTTGGATCAAGAATGTGCGATATCGAAAGTACGTTAAAAATTAAAGATTCATAGAACAAATTCGGTATCCATGTAGACTGGATACTTAAAATATCGTAAATGTCCATTAAATGTTCGATTGACCTTGGATTTTTACCCAATGTATTTTGAAACCGCCCTAAGGATATGAAAAAACTATTCATCCCAAATTTATCTTAACAGATCTTTTTTATCTGTTCACAATTTCAATAATAGCCAATTAGTTTTCGTTAGATTTTGTAACACTTAGAACCCAATATTTTGTTGAAAGCTAAAATTAGTTTTAATAAAATTGGGATATTAAAATGTTTTCTTTCTCAATCATTTTTGGTTCAAAATAAAAATCGAATCCCTTAAATCAAGCATGCCAAATCTATAACGCAGAGCTCCCCATCCATAAATCCAATCAAAGAAATCAATTTTTTGTATTTCAATTTGTGCACTGTAAAAAAAGTAACTAGGTACCATTTCTAAGTGAAAAAAGAAAAAAATTTTAAAATATGTTGATTTTAACATTTCATTTCGTTTAGCTTTTCTTTTAATTTGTTGATGATAAATGTTAACGTTTGACAAGTTAACTCATCGATTTTTAGACCGACAGCCACCAAAAAACAACATTTTGGCAAATCAAAATTAAAAGGATAACATAATTGTTTGCATTGTTGTGTTTGCCTATACTTGGTGCCGTGCATAACGATCATTGCTTTACGGGCAATTACAAAAAAAGCGTGCCCAAAGCCATGACTGCCTTAAATTATGCTTTGATTGTCTTCTCTAAAAAACAATGGCCGTGTTCATCAGCACAAATCGATGGATCTAGTTCGATTGTTAAGGTGAACGAATGAAGTGCAGTTATGATTGCTAATTTTTGAAATTCTCATGAAAATCAAAACGATTGCTTTCAGGCATACCATTTTTACCTTAAAATTTTATCAAAGCGTTCAACCAAAGACACTACATATATAGATACCTCATCTCATACAAACTTTTTTTATTTGGGATCTAATGTCAGCTCCCAATAGCAATCGTTTTCCGTCACATACCATCTTTTATCTATAAATCTTTGCTCTCAGCCGTAGCTATTTTATAAAACTTATAGCTAAATTTCAATATATTATCCTCGTAGGGGCGCGAAAATTACCTTTTTATTTTTTGATGGGTGCTGTTTGATTTTTGATGTATGCTGGTGAACAAGGCCAAAGTTTACAATATGGCTCAATCAGGCATGTTCTCAATTCCACTACTTTTTGAAAAGTGTTCTCAGTTCCGAAAGAAATTGCTCTCTATTTACTTTTTGCAAACCACCGATCCATGCGGGAACGGCACTCGTTACACAAGAGAGAAACCACAAGTCGAAAATGGAACAAAAATGAGAGAGGCTGCCTTTTAGATTTCACTTTCCGTTTTCGGTTGCACTGCCAAAATCACACATTAATCAAACAAATTCTTTTCAATTAAAGACGGAAATGCTAATTAAATTAAATTAACAATTTCTAAATTTTTCACAGAATTAAGAAAAATTCACTCTATGTGCATCTAGCCACTGTAAGAGTGAGTACTTTGGCTATTACTTTTCTTTCCAGCGCTCAGTAACATTACTTTAGAAAAGGAAAATCTTTTTAATTTTGGTGTTGCGAGAATATTAATTAATTCCACTTTCGAAAAGCTGCCGTGGAAGTGACATAAAGAACATGACTGATTAAGTCCCCGTTATCGCTCACAAGTAGAACCGCGCTTGCTCACAGTTTACTAAAATGAAGAAACGCATTGGCCGTTCAGAACATTGTTTAAAGCTGTTTCAGCAAAATAGGAAGAGCTTTCTTATGCGGTTTATAACCATGGATGAAAACTGGATACATCACTGCACGCCAAAGTCAAATCGAACGTCAGCTACATGCTTGGAACCAGGGTGAAACCTTCCAAAACGACCAACAAAGTAAACATCAAATGGCTGGGTGATGGCTACAGTATTTTGGGATGCCTATGGAATAACCATGATGCAGCAAAGAAGGTGAGGCGCTCTCTGAGAGCACTGTCAGCTTGCGCCTGAAAATATTAGCATGCAGTTGACACTTCGCTCTTGCGCTCACTCTCCTGATCTCTCTAGCGCTTTAAGCAAAAGCGCTTAGTTCTAAAAGTTTCGCTAAGCGCCACACCTTCTTTGTTGCATCATGGGCATAACATTCATTCAACTACCTTTGAAAAAGGGGCGGGAAGAGGATGGAATGTGGGTGGTAAGTGGATATGGAGTGGGTGGTAAGTGGATGTGAAGTGGGTGATGTGGCGGAAAGTAGTTGGGAAGTGGGTTGTAAGTGGGTGGAATGTGGGTGGTTAGTGAATGGGAGGTGGGTGGGATGTGGGTGGGAAGTGGGAAGTAGGTGGGAAGTGAGTGGGAACTGGGTGGGAAGTGGGTGCGTGGGAATTTGGTCTAGAGTGGGTGGGAAGTTGGTGGACTTTGGGTTGGATTTAAGTGGGATTTGGGTGGAATTTGCGTGAGAAGTGGATTGGAAGTTGGTGGGATGTAAGTAAGATGTAGGTGGGAAATAAGTGGGGTGTGGGTGGGAAGTGGGTGGAATGTGCGTGGGATTTGGGTGGGAAATGGGTGGAAAATGGGTGAGAAATGGGTGGGAAGTGGGTGGGAATTTGAAGGAAACCCCAGCAGCAAAGTCGAAACGGGGAAAAGGTAAAGAAATAAAGCATATATTTCCAGCCTATGTATGCAAGACTCGATTTCTGAGCTCTGCGCGGGAAACAAACTTAAAACATATTTTCAAATTCGGTAAATTTTTGACTCTCACGATTGACTACAAACCGATTCTGATATTGGTTCTAAACTGTTGAAGGCGCAGCGAAGCGTTTCGGGACTTATGCTAGTTTTATATAAATTTTTTTCTTTGAATAAAACAATTATTAAACAAATAATCTTTCTATGTTCCCCCTCCGTGCAGGTAAACGCGCCCAGGAGTTAATATGCGTGTACACCTGCATTGGTCTAATGATCATCAACTTGGCCTTGATTGTCAAGCACATGCGTTGGGAGCGCATTAGTGTGGCCTTTGTCTCGGCTTTGTGTGGCATTATAACGGCCGACTTCGCTTCTGGACTAGTACATTGGGCTGCAGATACCTGGGGCTCAGTAGATTTACCCTTGATAGGAAAGGTGTGTATGTGATTATACGCGTAGAGTAAAAAGGGTATACTAAAGCCGTGCAAATGTATGTAACTGGCAGTAGCAATCATTTCCGACCATATAAAGTATTTATATCAGCATCAACAAACGAGTCGATATAGCCATGTCCGTCTGTCCGTCCGTCTGTCTGTCTGTCTGTATGAACACCTAGATCTGGGAGACTAGAAGAGCTAGAGCATCCAAATTTGATATGTAGACTCCTATTGTCTGCACGCAGATCAAGTTTGTTTAAAATTTTTGCCACGCCCACAAAAAAAATATGAATAACTCCCACATTTTTTAAGATATCGAATTGAAATTTAAAACAATGTATATTTGCAACAACTATAATCCCCAAAATTTACATCAGGATCGGATATAAAATAGCCGAGCTAAAAATATGTTGCATACTTTCCGTATGTTCACCCACAGGAACATTTCTTCTCATGAGTAACGGGTACATCAAAGTCGGTTAGAGCCGACTTTAAGTTACGCTCTTGTTTCTTATCTAATTACATGATTACTAAGACTATATCTTGTTATCTCTTGCAGAACTTTTTGCGTCCTTTTCGTGAGCATCATTTGGATCCCACCTCGATAACGCGTCATGATTTCATCGAAACCAATGGGGATAATTTTATGGTGGGCATACCCATTCTGGGTTATTTGGCTCACTATTTCTATGCCAAATCGTCGGTGGAAATTCAACAGCATTTCGGTTGGATAGCCTATGTATTTCTCTGCTCGATATTCGTTGTTATGACCAATCAAGTGAGCATTGTGAGCGAAGATAATCAAAACTGGTATAACTTAATCTTTAATAGATTCACAAATGGTCTCACACCTATTGGGGTCTGCCCAGATTTGTGCTGTTGCTGCAGAGCTTGCATATTATCCTGCCACGCAAACATCATCGCATACATCATGTGGCTCCGCATGAGACCTACTTTTGTATAACCACAGGCTGGCTTAATTGGCCTCTGGAAAGACTAAGGTAGCGGCGTTCACCACTAGTCCAACTCCAGTTTAACAGTTTCTTTTTTGATTCTCTCTTTTTTATGGCAGATTCTGGTCCACCTGTGAGCTAATTATTGAGCACTTTACCGGACTAAAACCACGTGATGATGACATGAAATGGGCCAAGAAACTCACCTAGCTTAGCAGCTGCCTTCATCTAGTAAGACGACTGTGTATATAGGAAACTAAACTTGGACCAAAAATCAGCAGCCTTATCATTTTGATTAGCACACCAAAGCTTTAAAGAAACACAACCAACAGATTTTAAGCCTAATTTTAGTTGCATCAAAAACAAAAGTTTGTTATAAATCTTTTAATATTTAGTTTAAGTTTGTTGATCTCGCTAAAAATCCTACAAAGAATAAATCGATTACGAGTGAGCCTAGCATATAGAAACCGCGGAGAACGAGAGAGAGATGCATAAATATAGAGCACCAGCTTTGTTGTTAACCTTTTTACAAAACTTTACACAAAATCATGCGAAAAGACAGTTTCAAAATACATTTCAATTTATTTACAATTATATTTATATACGAGTATATAGATGTATTAGGCGCTGTATGCAATCAACAAAATGTGACTTACAAATTGTTGCCTTACAACAAAACAACAAATGAAAATAATTTTTATACCAAAGACAAAAAAGACAACTTTTGAATAGTACGCACATTGTTTTAGACCAAATTTGTATATGAACTTTTTTGTAAATGTACAAATCGCTTTGTATCGTTTCAAGTGCTGAACAATTTTTGCTAAATAAGTAAAAGAAACAAAATAGACTTATACTAAGAGAGCAATATTCATCATTGTGATTAAAAACTAAAATAAATTATTAAGCTGTTTCACCAAATGTGACACGAAAGCCATACGAAATTAGTGTTTTACAAGTTTTTGGATGGAGGTATCTATGTTTTGCCACAACTATTCAACGTCACTACCAGTTGCTGCTGCTGCCGATAGGGAATAATTTTTTATTCCATACCAGCGATCATACAGTTCATGACAAAGCAGCCATGCACAGGATTCACGTCTCCGATATTGAGGTGTAGTTAGTCTGTTGCAGCAAGATTTAATAACGAATCCATTAAACCAAGTAACATCAACAATGGCACATGGTACTTCATTTGTAGAGATCGGTGGAAGAGCAATACGTAGCAATATGAAGATGTACTAGTCAGGTGATTCTTTGTGGCAGCTACATCTTAAGTACCAGAACAGTTGGACTTGCCATACGACTGCTATCAAACTGATTACTGGCTACGGGATGCTGACTTTACTGCTTTTATCATAATATCTTTGAAATTAAATAATTACAAGAAAAATCAAGGCGAGGAATGGACAAAGAGGGGCCTAAGGACCTAGCACTGCACACTTCTCTTTCTGATTTATCCTCTCCGAAATATTTGTTGATCTTACCATATAAACGATCAAATTAAAATTTGGAAAATATTTTTTGGGTTTTTATAATTTTATTTAAATTTTCTCCGTAAATTAAAAAAAAATTCTTTCGATGGACCGCGAATTATTAAAAATTTTCAGGCAAAATAATTGCGGGGGCTCATCCATGCTAAAGATACCTTTAACGAATTTTGAAATATGCAGATTTTCTTTTCGTCAAAAAACAAATTTATTTGTGAACGATCCCAAGAATTCAAGGCCTAGTATAGGTCCCTCTTTGCTCAAAAAATTTCACCGATGGACCGCGAGCTATGAAGAATTATCATGCAATAAGTTTGCGGCAGTCAGCCATAGTTTCTTTCTATGTCCGTCTTTAAATTTCAAAATTTTAGGTTGATCTTTGCCCAAAATGTTTAAAATGCCGGCCAGATTTATCGGTCGAAAAAAGAGTTTTTACAAAAACTGGCTCCCACACTCAAAACATGAAAAGAAATTTGCGGGATGTGTAGAAAAAATCGAATTACCACACTTGGCTTCAAAAAGAGCAATATTTCGAATTTATATACAAATTTCGTTTCCAAACACAAAATTTTTTAACGAATATTATCAATTGAGTTTCACTTTTGTAGGAGAAATATGGGAAAACGAAGCGCCGTTTGTCGCGTTAAAGAGTTAAAAAGTGTCAGTCCGCAATCCGCTCAAATCATAACCATTGAACTTGGAAATGGTTATGGGAATTTAATTTTAGAGGTAAGTCGTTAAAAATATTTCGAATGACCTTGCATGAAAATTCTCCATAATTGAGAATCTATCGTTAGAATTTTTTACAGAAGGAATACTAGACTTTTTACTTTTATTCTTTTTTAATTAATTAATTTTAAAAATTGAGAATAATAATTTAATAATTTAATATTTCACAAATAAATAATTTAAGAGAAACGGCTGCGAGCACCATTTAATCCGATTCGAAAACGGTCCTGAACTAGTAAAATAGCTATCTCCATATTACTAACCTATCTATTATTAATGCAGCTCATGTTATCATTGCCTCACCCTGTGTGCATGTGACTCGTTACGCTAAAGTACATGTTTGAGCCGCAAGATGGAGCAGTGCGCAGACAGAGAGAGAGCAAAGAAAAATGCTACTCTGCCGCTGACTATTTCAAATGTCCCGCCTTATGAAGCGCTGCGACTCTGGCTGTGTGGTCTCAACCAAAAAGTAAAGAACTTATATGAAATAATTCGCCATCAATATTCTCAACACACACATTCAATATTCATTTAGCCGCTCCCGTGAATTTGTTCTGAAGGAGAGTATAAAAAATAAGAATCTGTGTTGAATACCGATGCTAACATATCCTGGTACCTATTTAAAAATTGTTTTATTTGCTCTTGAGTCTAAAAATGGTACCCCATTTTCCAGATTTTTGGGTCGACATGCTATTGCATTATTGGACATGGACTATTATCCATTACACCATCATAAATATCGATTTAAAAAAAAAATCTATCGTTCGCTTTAAAAAATATTCAAGTATTATTGTTTAACTCCTTCTGAAGGCACCTTAACCAATTGTACGATATGATTTATATTGCGTTACCAATGACTCTGAATTTTGTAGATTTTTATCTTAAGCCATTAAAAACTTACTCAAAATTGTTGTTGCTACATGTTGCAAGTACAAAAGTACCCATAAAACGTTACCCTAGGAATTATTTGAAAAACTGGGTATAAGGTGCAGCTTACTGAAGTCCCTTGAATCAGTATTTAATCCGATTTATAAAATCTCCTCATAGCTTTCAAGGTAGCATGATGAACTTCAACAAATGTACATCTCAAACAAATTTCCGCTTGCCTACTCATGCTGACTACGAGTTGGCATATCAAAGCCATATCTTAGTTTCCGTTTCCAAGAAAAACTAAATTTCCGTTCTAGAATTTTTGTGGGCCACACTAAGCATTAATTGCTAATTTTATGAATAGGATAGTACACATATCAAAGCAACTGAGAAAAATCAATTACGCGATATATGTAAGTATTGCCAATGGTGTCGAAATTGGCCTTCAAAGTCAAACTAAACCATTTGCTACAAGCCATTCTGTTTGTCGGACATTTATTGTAACAATCTTATCATAAATGTAGTTAAACATATGCATTAATTTGGGAAATTTTGTGACTTTTTGCCGATCATCAAGATTAAAATTTATGGGAGGAAAATTAGATTCCCACCCCAAAGCTTATATATAAACTATACAACTATAGTTGTGTCCAATCAAACAGAAAAAAACAATCGAGAGCAAAACAAAACAATTTATAAATATGTACCAGGATATATTAGCATCGGTATACAATATTGATTTTAATAAACCGATTTTGGATAAACCTCCTTCACGACAGATGAAGAAAAAACGACAAATTGTATAGATGGAAAAATCCCAAATAGGTGAAGTTTTTCTATATATATAAAGTTTCCATGCTAAGAAAAAAGCGGGGTAATATTTGAACGATCTCGTTCGTAAAATATCGTCCACAAAACAAACCCGACGTTCACGGAAAATCACCACTAAAAAGCTTTCTTACTAAAACTGGTACAAATCACAACAGAAGTGCGAAATGTTTTACATTCTACAATAATTACACTGTTCTACAGTGAAAAATATCCCGTGCATCTTTAACTAATTCCTGCGTGTCTACTCGTGCTTATTAAGAGTTGGTACGTCAAAGCCATATCTTATATGGCTTCCTCACTGAAGCACATTTTCAAAAAAATTATCGGCATCTCTGAAAATGCAGAATCCTGTTTGTGTTGCTTCTGCATTTGCATTTTAACAATTTATAAAATGGCAAGCAACAAGGTGACAAATGAAACAAAGATATTCAATTTTAAATTTATTCCGCTGCTAGAAACATAAACTCTAATGTTGGTAAGGTTTTGAAACTCATCTAGGTCAAATTCTTCTCTGTAAATGCTTAAATAATTTCGGTGGCCAGACTAGAAGGCTTGTGGTCTCTTCAGTCCAATGGCAACTACATTAGAGGTATCTAATTTCTGCAATTCATTGCGTTATCATTGAAATTATTATTGGTAAGTTATTAAAAATCATAAATTAATTTCAATTTCGCTCGCTTAGTAGTCATAACCACTTCGTCAACTCTTAAAAACTAGCCAAAAAATGATCGATTATCGAGTAGAAACTATCGAAAATCGAATGGATAACGAGTAATGCGACTACATTTTCTCAAAATGCACTTTTTTGGCATCTCAAGTGCCCATACAAAATTGTATGGGGGAAAATGTACATTTTGCCCAAAATGCGAAAATGCAGTTGTAGTGAGGACAGCACATAAGTATTGCCAATTGTGACGCACTGTCCCCGCACGCACAAATAAAATAATACAAAAATAGAAAATTGAATTTGAACCTAACGGACAGATTCGGCGCCCACGATCGATATCGATTAATAATCGATAGATACCGAGGGCAACCCTACAAAGAACTCACAGTGGCGTGAGCCGATAGTGAGCAAGTCACTTGATCACCAGAGCTCGAATCGCAAAGGTAAGCCAGCTAAAGGAGTTAGCATCTGTAGTTATGGAGCAGTCGGGCTCCCATCTTGTTTTTGTGTATAGTGGATAGCCAATCCTCCACAGAGTGGGAACACTTACGAGCAGTCGTGCAACCCGCTTGTTACTGTGTATTCTTAGGGATCGCCAGTACTCTTCAGAGTTATAAAACTCTAAGGAGCAGGTGTTTCTTTACCCGTCCCTTATTCCTAGATGATATCACGTCACACTCGGAGTAGGAGTTCCCGACTGAGTCGACATCTTACTAGCAAACTCGCCATGTCATGAGCATCCTACTACCCGAATAGACGGGCACCATCTTCGGCCAGAGCAGATCCACCGCCATAAGATTTGGCCGCCTGTTGTACAAAATCATCTCAGCATTTACAATCCTCTGCGCCACCAGGATTGTCACCCTCGTGTTTCCGACGCTGGGAAAGACACAAGAAAAAAATGGTAGATGCCCCAACTAATATCTACTATGATTGTAGTCCTTTAAATGAAAATGAAAGAAAACACTCTTATTTGTTAATGGTTGACGTTGACGACCGCTATTTGATAATTGGGTTGCACGAACTAAAAGTAAACGCTTCGAGCGTTTGATTTTATCGCTTTTAAAAGTAAGGAATATTATAGGTGCGAGGTCGATGAAAAAGAGCCTAAATATCCTGAATACGAGCGAGAGTTAGGTGGTAGTAAACGCCTTAAATTATATATTCAAGAGTACAGATAAGTCGAAACAAATAAAAGGCATTATTAGCGACAAATATTTCACCTTTGAAGAATTTAATAAAAAAGTTTCAGATTCGATTAAAAGCTATTAATGCCAGATTATGGGTCATAATCAGCGACAATGTCGACTCACTATTAGCTTACAAAAACTTTGAGGGCTTTCAACAGATGTGACATACGGGCAATGCGGAAATATTTATAATAGAAATAGGGAATTATAACCTTTAAATGTGTCCTCTTTTATCCGTCGTCAAGCATTAACACATAAGAGGTTTTTTTCAGTTCTGTTAAAAGGCTCCAAAAATATTAGAGGTGCTTTTTTCCTAATCCCCCTCTCTTTCCTTAATCAATTTACTTATATTTTTGGGTTATGTTATATGTTTTATTGGTGTATTTTTAAATAATAATTAAACTTTAAGTCGCATTCTCCACCAATATAATGCAAAATTTAAAAATTTGTTAGCGCCAAAAATGAGGTATTAGTTTCCATCCCTTAATCCGCTACTGTCAATTAGAGGGCGCTCGACAGAAGGAGCTTTGCAAAATCTCCTAAAAATATTAGAGGTTTGAAACCAATCAAAAGAAATTTCTGTCGCACCTAAGAACTGGAATTCTTTTAAAATGGTTGGAAGAGGTTTCTGTGGCACCCCGAATAATTATCGTTTCTAAGGAGCACTGATAAAAGGAATTTAAAGCTTTTAACATGATCTTAAAAAAATTCAACATGATTTCAAAATTCAATTCAAGGTTGCAGTGGTATATCGCTCGTTCTCGCCCAATATTATCGCATCGCTTATCGCGCGCACTCTGACATTAGCCTTAGCCTAAGTTCTGCTTTTCTTTCGCCTGATCGCTCATCTGACTAGCTTTATGTCTACTCAGACGCCTTTTTACACGGTCTAGCAGCAACTCAGAAGAAAACTCAGCTGATTAAACACGTCGTGTAAATAGAGCTTAAGACTTTCGTATAACTCTAGATCACCCATGCCAAGTGTGGAGTTTTTTAGAATTTAGCTGAAAATAAATAAAAATGATTTCATAAATATCATCCGTCATAATAATTTTACTTAACAAATATAAGTCGAGCGGACCATTTCCCGAACCTTCTTTGTCATAATCTCACCCGTGTATTGGCATTGTAATTAGGGTGTCTTCCGCATGGCATATGTGTCTTTTGAGCGTGTAACACGTTTTTAGGACCTTGTTACACATGCTGCACCTAATAATGGGGTGACCATTCTTAACGTGGTCGGTCAATGCTACATAAACCAACTGATTACATATTGCGCAATAGATGAGCATCGTCTTAGGCCAGAGTCTTAGGCCAGAGCTATATTGATGAATGTCTTAGGCTGGAATGACACTTGCTTTTTTTACCGACAATTTCTAGCAGCAATATTGCATTGATGGGAATGTAAATGGGTGAGAGCGAGATAGACAGTTGTTGAATTCGGCGCACAATATATTGCTGCTAGGCAGAGCAGCCGGCAGAATTGTTTTCGCTAGATACAATATTGTCGCTAGACAACAATTTTGCTATTTATACTCTGTACCGAAGGTACATAGAGTATATTAAACTTGTGCAAAAGTATGTAACAGGGAGAAGGAATCATTTCCGACCCTATAAAGTATATATATTCTTGATCAGCATCAACAGATCAGCATCCATGTCCGTCTGTCCGTCTGTCTGTCCGTCCGTCCGTCCGTATGAACAAACAGATCTTAGAGATGGTAAGAGAAAGAGGTTTGGCATGTATGGGAAAAATGCTTCTTATACTTGCAGGCAGATCAAGTTTATTTTCAATTTTTGCCACGCCCCCCTCCCGCCCCCGCAATTTGGAAAAAACGTTATATCTCGCACAGTTTTGCAGATAGAGGACTCGCACCTTCTAGAGATAGTTAGACATTAGCAATATGTGTCGATTTGCCGAAGAAAAATGATAAAGATCGGATGAGCGGTTCTCAAGTTATGAGCAAATAAGTTCATATTTCAAAACAGTTTAAAAGTGTTTCTATTCATGTGAACTTCGACATAAAAATGGATTTTCGTGCGTTCTGGAAATGAGCCTTTAAACCGAAAAATACTCAAATGAGATGAGATAAATTTTAAGTTTGGTACGATATTTCACATGAACAGAAACAATTTTAAATCTGAATACGTTTGAAAGGCATCTTATTTGTATGAAATTATTTCTATTCATGTGAAATATCAGTACCAAACTAAAATTTATCTCATCTGAGTATAGGCCTTTAGGGAAGGAAACAAGATTGTCACTATAAATCTGTATAGGAACTCATAAAAGGCTACTTGATTCAGCTTAAATTGTTATATGTTTACATGTTGAATCAAGTAACCCTTTTTTTTTACATATTGTCAGGGTGAATCTAGTTTTCCACCAATAAAGTGAAATATATATTTTCGTCTTAAGCAGGCTGTAACTTTGCACATAAACTGATATAGAATGCCAATAAATCACATAATTGGATAATATTTTATAGATGCTCAAGTAGATAAAATTAGAACCCATAATCACCGCTAGTTTAAACGGGATGATTTATTTAAAAAAAAAACACACACAATAAATCGAGAGTAGTCTGGCTTTAGAGGCCAATAAGGAAACTTTTTATTTGACTTTTTAAAGATGCATTGATATGTACACTGTCGAAAATAGCTCATAAATCCGGATATTCAGGCCTGGTGTGGCCTCCGTCAATCCTCAACATTTTCGTTTTTCCGCCATAACTTGGAAACAAGAGCTAATCCGAAATTAGTTTTGGAATCGGTGAACTTATCATAATTTCAAATCCACAGTTGGTCATTTTGTTGGCCTGTGTTATGAAATCTTTTTTAGCTCCGCAAATCTTAACCCAGGTTTATTGATTATATCCCAGCTTTTCAAATCGGTAGAGCTTTCTGTCTAATTTTTCGAAAAAATCATACATTTCCTTGTGCTTGGACTGAAACACCGTGTTTGACTGTCGCTGATAGTGTGACGCGATTGATAGTAGCCCACCTTACTTAAGTGTAAATAATAGTGCGTGTCAAGAATTTGATAAACAAATATGGGCGTCACATTGATAAGCTTTTTATGGCTAGTTAACAGATATTTTACGAAATCTACAAATCGAGAACTGTTAATATTGTAGTTAATACTAAAAAGCTCTGGAAATTTTTAGGAAGTCTCTGGAAATATGTGGAAATACAGACTCTGCTGTGCGTCTTAGACATCAGACACATAAGCACACACACACACTTGACTTTTGCTCAGCTAATAATCGCAGTCCCCTGGTTAGGGGTTATCGGCGAGTGAATGGAAAACTGATTTCAATGACGTCAATGATCATCAATTGCATGAATATGTTATGACACCGAAAAGGTGTACTAAATGACCACAAAGGGTGCATTGATTCGTACAAGTCTGCGACGTATTTAAAATGAATTTGACAAAAAAAGATAAGAATGACTCACATCAAAGTCGTCTGGCGAGTCTCCTAGATAAAGTCCATCTTATCGTGCGTTACCTGCTGACCAACTAAACAATGCCCTCTCTCCAATTCCAGCTAATAAACCTTAACTCTGGTATCCTGAAGTAGCCTGCCAGTATGGCTGAAGCCCATTCTGCAGTTGCCTTCTCGTTTGCCATCACCCACGAGGGCTTCGACATCAACTACGATCATGAGGTTTTGAATCTTGTGTGGAATTCGGGTGTGCGTTCCTGGAAGAAACGTGTGGCTCGTGCTCGGGTAAGCGCAAATGGTTTGCCACTGACATCTTTTGCATTCCTTCACTTTTCTCATTCCACAGAATGGCGTTCGCAATGGCGTCTATCCGGCTCACATACAAAGCCTTTGGCTAATCTCAGCCATTGCCTTGGGACTGCATTTTGCAGGCTACCAAGCTCCGTTCAATCTGATCAACAGAATTCTCGTTCATCTGCCCTCAATACCATAAATTGGCAGATTGCGGCCTGCTTTCTGGCCGCTTCTGTGGTTTGGCTCTCCATCTGCTTCACCATGCGTTACACACTGAAGCTTTTACTCATGTACAAGGGTTGGATGTATGAGTCCAGAGCCCCGGGTAGTCGTGTTTCCATACCCACCATGCTCTGGGTAGCTGTAGTTCGGGTCTTATCCAGTTGGAACAAGCCAGGATTGTACAGTTTTCAGGGTTCCCTACCCCGTCTGCCGCTGCCTTCGGTCAAGGACACCATGTCTAGGTATTTACGCAGCGTACGTCCCCTGCTGGATGATGAGAACTATTCGCGTATGGAGGGTCTGGCCAAAGAGTTTGAGCAAACCATTGGCAAGAAGCTGCAATGGTATTTGGTCTTAAAGAGCTGGTGGTCGACCAATTACGTCTCCGATTGGTGGGAGGAGTATGTGTATTTAAGAGGACGCGGCCCGCTCTGCGTGAACAGCAATTTCTATGGCACGGATGCAATCTTTATGAATCTCACCAACAAACAGTCAGCGAGGGCAGCCAATGTCATCTCGTTGCTGCTCAATTTCAGACGACTGATCGAGCATCAAGAACTGCAGCCGGTAAGTAATCAGTACGCTGCTTCCTTCCTCTCTAAGTTAAGTTTTCCTTCGCTTCAGATTATGGTACAGGGCATGATTCCTTTGTGTTCCTGGCAATATGAGCGCACCTTTAATACGGCACGTGTACCAGGACTAGAGACTGATCGCATTGTCCACTACAGGGACTCCAATCACATAGTTGTGCTGCACAAGGGCTGCTACTACAAAATGCTCATCTACTTCAAAGGCAGGATTCTACGCCCTTGCGAGCTCCAAGTGTAAGTGACTGACTTCAATCCTTAGATTAAATCATAACTCCATTCTTATATTCCCAGTCAAATTGAGGACATATTGAAGGCCAAGGCCACACCGCTGCCGGGCGAAGAGCAACTGGCTGCTCTCACCGCCTGGAATCGTTCCAAATGGGCGGAGGCTCGCAATACTTTCTTCTCGCGTGGAGTTAACCATGTTTCACTGCGCACCATTGAGTCCGCTGCGTTTGTCCTCTCCCTGGATGATGAACCCTTTGAGTTTGATTTGGCGCGTCCCGAATTGCTTGATAATTTTGGCAAAAAGTTGCTTCATGGCAATGGTTACAATCGTTGGTTCGACAAATGCTTCACTGTTTGCGTGGGCAGCAATGGACGCGTTGGCTTCAACGCCGAACACACCTGGTAAGTAACTCCCAAACATAATTCAGCAGAGAATAGAGGCGATACAAGCCAGAGCTGTCTGTCAACTAAATTTTATTGAAACATTTGCCAAAATCAAAAGGTCCGACGCTGCCATTGCCTCACACATGTGGGAGAATCTCATAGTTGATGATCTTGTATTGGATGGGTAAAGTTACAGTTTTCCTATGGCGGTGTCGGTTGGCTGATTTCGTTTTTTAAGCGTTCTGGTATTACTAATTCCTTTTGTTTCTCTTAATCCTGGGTTGTGGCCTAACAATTGTTAATAACCATTTAAAACTTTTCTTTTAGGGCCGATGCACCGGTTATGGGACATCTTTGGGAGTATATATTTGGTGATGATATTTATGGGTAAAAACTAAAAACGAACATCAACTTGAACTTATTTCGACTTTTGGTGGATTGGAGTGTAAATTAGGAATAATAGAGAAAGTTTATTTACCTTTGCAGACGAACCAAAACGTAACCGAACCGGCGTTCTTTCGATTCGGGTTAGTTCATTGTAGTGTTACCGCTTCGGACAATAATACTCAGTTGGTCGCACATACACATGCAGCTGAAAGATAAACACAGGGCTGATCATGATATTTTAGAACTTCATCAAGCCGAAGTAAACAAAAATTTGATTGATCAAACCAGTGCTTGTTGTGCACACTTGCATGGTTATTTGTCAAGATCAGCCTTAAGTTCTGCCGTCAGTTCATCTTTCAGCCGCATGTGTGTGCGTGCCCTTAGGTTAAATTAAGTTTTGCTGATGGACCCTATTCAAGGGAGACTACCTATAGACCGAATTAATCCTTAGCGACCCCTTAATATACCTGTTATTAGACTACATTTCTAACTTGAAAATTTGCCAATTGATTTGTGTGAGTATCCCATTTCCTCTACGGTACAATATTCTCCATATTCTCTATAAAATTTTGATTTTGTAAGGAGAACTTTCATTAGGATTTTAAAGATAATCAAATGCCAAAATTTAGTAGGAGTCACCATTGTTTGAAATCATTTCGGCATGTTCTCAATTCCACTCACCAGCAACCTTCAAAGTGTTATTTGCCTAACGAATTACATGGTGAACTCCAAAATGCAGCCTCTCATTACCGTCGGTACGATTTTTGACCAGTCGTTTTCAGTCTTCTTGTGTATCGAGTCAGTGTCCGGCACTTTTCCTGTAGACAAGTAGCGACGTCCATCCCCTGTCGCAGCGTCGTGCTCCCATCACTACACTGACGACTGGTGATGAGCGTAGACCGACCCATCCCTATCACTAACGACTGGTAATGCAGAGTCGCACCGACGTGTACGTTTTGACGGACATTCCCATAGGAAAATTCGTTAGGCAAATAACAGTGG
Source organism: Lordiphosa stackelbergi (assembly GCA_018904235.1). Lineage (NCBI taxonomy): Eukaryota > Metazoa > Arthropoda > Insecta > Diptera > Drosophilidae > Lordiphosa > Lordiphosa stackelbergi. The sequence continues at coordinate 224,636 of JAEIFU010000079.1, forward strand.
CTTTGGTGGTTTAGCTGGTTTTAAAAGTAAAAAGGGACGTTTTCTACGAAATTTAATTTCCAAAAAGTTCCGAGGAGTCGTTCTATTTGATTTAGAAATCAGAATATGCTGAACTGGAAAACGGTAACGGGCCTTCATCGAACCGAAACCGCGGTTTAGTTAGCTACAAAAACCATGTAAAAATGTTGTCAACCACTGAACCGAACCAGTCCTTATTTCAGAACGGTTTGCATCACTCCTTTGGAGGCTTTTAGGGGTTGTCCGAAACACACACGTTGCATGAAACGTTTGCCCCTACGGTAACTAATTCCTATATTCCTGCGGTTTTAATCCAACTTGGCCAATTTATTTGGATTCAGTTAAGAATATTCACTAAGAAGTTTAAAGACTCAACCGTTGAGTTTACTAAATTTGTCCTCACTAGGATCAATTTTCTGACCGATCGTTCCGATAGCAATCAAGCGATTTAGTTCACCAATTTCGCGGAACAAGATGTAGTACAATATTTTGGATAACAACAAGTTTTTGTCCCTAGGATTAGTTCGTTAACCGATCGTTTCTATGCCAGCAAATATCGTATACAATATAAGTATGATATATGAGTAGATAGCACAGAAACAGAGATTGCCTTTTCCTATAGGGTCGAAGATGCTTTCTACAAAGTGTTAAAAACAGAGATTACAACCGAAATGAATAACGGTTAGGGTTACGGTTACAGTTTTCGCCAATCGCTAATTTTCGGTTACGGTTATATTACGGTTGTGGGATATCGGTTACGGTTATTAATCTAATTCTGTTTCGGGTTTCGTTTACGGTTATTAGTACAAAATTTGACAAATCGTGCAGACAAAAGCGTCCCACTTTATAATCTCATTTATACAGTAAATACAGAAGTATAGCGCTGACCAATCCAGGCTTTTTCAAACCATCTAACCTCTGAAAACGCACAATATTATTTACAAGATTAAACCTGTTTAGTCCCAGTCTCAAATCGTCTCAAGTGTGCAGATTCAAAACGCAGGCATCTTGAATTTCTTGTTAACAGAAGGGTGTAAGAAAACAATTCCCGAAAAATGGTTGTTTCGCGCACTTTCAAAATGTTAAGGTAACTTATCAAGAGTCAAAAAGTGTATAAAATGTGTTCATTCCTCACTTCCATCCAGTGTAAAGATCACAGCGCCAAGCTGACAAGCGGTCAAGATGGCGTAGGGCCAGAAACATAGTTTTTCATACACATATACAAACACTAGCGACTTTGTCCGCGTCCAAGATTTTAAGAACTTTTAGCAATTCTGTTGTTTTATCTTGTAGACAGATTCGAGTTGACAGCTGGTACAAAATATATCAAAAATTTGCGTCATCAGCAACTGCTTGCCCAAGGAGACAATATTTTTTTATAAAACTTCGACCTAAGTCCCGTTTCGTTGAACCATTAATTAAGAAAACGGAAACAAAACAAATTGACCTCATGGCAGCCACTCTTCAAGTATAATTCAATTCAAATTGGCCTTTCCCTTTCTCCCCACGCCTTCTTTCGCAGCACTTGACTCTTTCCCCTCGTCAACCTTCCTGCGCTCTCCACTCAGTCCTGTCCCCCCTCATTTCTGACAGAAGCGTTGTAGACTGAGCAAATTTTCTATTTAATACTCATTCTCCATGATATTGCCTGAGCGCCTCAACTTCTTGGCATTTTTACCCACTTCGCGGACAAAGTTCCCAAATTTTCTTTCTTAGTGCGCGCCTGCATGACTAAACAAAAGTCTATGCCAAATCTTAGATCCCTAGGATAAGCAGTTTTGGCTGTGGGATGATATGTCAGTCTGTCTGTCAGTCAGTCAGTCGGGGCTACAGATTTATAAGTATAGATAACCATGTCTAAGGATTTCTTTTCTATTCACATTAAGGGAAAAAGAGAGAGAAAAATGCTTACGTTTTCATACACACAAATTGGCTGTGTAATAACAAATATAAGGAAAGAAGATGAAGGTAAAGATTTTGGTTAGCTGCGTGGTCTATTTCTCTTTCGCTTTCTTTCCCTTGAAGCAGCCAAAAACCAACACAAAACCGTAATTATTTTTGTATTTGTTTCTGTTTCGGTACTGATAACCGGTTATATTAATACGGTTACGGTTATAATTTTCAGTTTACAGTTTCGGTTACAAGTTTTAAAGTGCTTTTAGCTATTAAAGGTTACAGTTTCGGTTACGGTTTTAATCTTTGATTAAAAAATAAAACATCTGCAAGGGTTAAATAGCTTTCTAACTTTGTAAAAAAGAACTCAATCGAAGTGTCTCCACTGAAACCTAAAGTCGAAATAAATTAACTAAGTTAATACTTAAATCCCTTACTAACAATTGTTTCAAAGTTACCACCACTTACTATCTTCCCTGCTAACTTAATGACCCTCTCTCCCATCTGATAGATACGATGAGTCCGGAAATACTAAGGGCACACCTGAATTCCCACCGCCCACTCCAACACGTCTTAACTGGGAGCTGGCGCCCTGCCTGTCGCAAATCGAGGAGGCCACCATTGATGTGACCAAGCTGATTAACGAAGTGGATCTGCGTATTTTAGTGCACCAGGAGTATGGCAAGGGATTCATGAAGAAATGCCGCCTGTCACCGGATGCCTACATACAAATGGCTCTTCAATTGGCCTATTATCGCGATGCTGGTCGCTTCTCGCTGACCTATGAGGCTTCCATGACGCGTCTGTTCCGCGAGGGACGCACTGAAACGGTGCGGCCCTGTACCATTGAGTCAGCTGCCTGGGTTAAGGCCATGCAGAATGCGAGCATAAGTAACGACGAGCGCGTCAAGCTGCTGCAAGATGCCTGTGACCGCCATCAGTTGGGCTATCAGGATGCCATGTGCGGACGCGGCATTGATAGGCATCTGTTTTGCTTATATGTGGTCTCCAAATATCTAGAGGTGGACTCGCCCTTCCTCAACGAAGTGCTGAGCGAACCCTGGCGCCTGTCTACCAGTCAGACTCCTCACGGCCAGACGCCCAAAATGGATTTGAAGAAGCATCCGAATTGCATTAGTGCCGGCGGTGGTTTTGGACCCGTGGCCGACGATGGTTACGGTGTGTCCTACATCATAGCTGGAGAAAATTTGATATTCTTTCATATCTCAGCGAAGACCACGTGTCAGCAGACGGTAAGAGCATTTCAATTTGAATAGCTATTTGGAATAACAAACGTTTCTTGCAGAATGTACATCGTTTCTCGGAGAATATAGTTCAAGCCCTGGCGGATATCCGCAGCATGTTCGAGCAGCACATGAAGGATCATCCCAAGCCCGCCAAGCCACTCACAAATGGCACATCCACGTAATGTCCATACAATATGTAGTCCTATTTAGAGCGAGATTCTTGTTAGCATTTGTTTTCTCTTCTCTAGTTGATCGTTGTAATCATCTTCATCATATGCATACTATACATTTGTCTATTTTAAGGTTCCAAATTAAGTGCAAAAGTCTTTGAAAAAGTTTGACAAAAAAAAAAAACAAATCTAAAACAAATAACAATGCAATTTTTTATAAACAATTTGAGACTTGTAGTCTTAGCAAACTTTTGCACAATAATTAATGTTTCTCAATTAACTAGTTTCTAATTGAAGAAGAAATTGTGTAACTTAAGTGCTAGAAAAATATATATATGTACGTACATTTAGCGTTTGTCTTTAAGCTGGCCCTCCGCTTTTGGGGGTTATCTCTTTAAACATACTCCGACAGTCTGAAATGAACCCCTAAATCTGTCTTAAAATTGCCGTTAATTTATGGCAATTATGGACAGATTGACAAGTGCAATATAGGTAGGGATTGGTCACTTAAGTCAAGTTGATGAGGTCAGAGGGGTGTCGTCGGTTAAGTCGTCTTCGAAGACTGTTTGTGGCCAATTCAGAGGCAAGTCTGTTTGTGTGGGCCACCAGTCGAGCATGATACCTGCTGGTGTGCATATTGATTTGGGCGCACAGTGCTAAAACATTCAGATCGCGATAAAGGGTTGTACTACTGTGGGCAAAAAGTAGTCGGAATTTGTCGATTTAAGTCACGCGGGCTAATATTTTCTCCCGAATATTTTTTTTAGTTGGCAGCACTGTCATTGACTTACATGTCAAATTTCATGTCAAAATATTCATTATTTTTTGAGTTACGCTTGGTTTTGTGACACGCAAAAAGTGGTTTCGGCGATTTTTGAAATGTCCGAAATTATTCAACAAAGAAGTGCGATTAAATTTTGCTTCCTGAATGGAATTACCGCTGCGGAAACGTTGAGAATGTTGCAGAAGGCTTCCGGCGACCAAGCTCTGCCAAAATCAACCACATTTGACTGGTACAAATGGTTTAAAGAAGGCCGAAAAAATCACGCCAAAGTCGCTCAAACATCAAGGTCATGCTGACTGTTTTCTTCGATTATCGTGCATTATGACTTCCTTCCGCCGGGCCAAACTGTCAACAAGGAATATTGTTTAAGTGTTATGCGTCGTTTGCGTGAAGCTATTCGCAAAAAGAGGCCAGATTTATGGGCCGAAAACTCTTGGCTTGCACCACGATAATGCGCCATCTCACACTGCGCACGTTATTCGCAATCATTTGGCCAAAAACAACACCATCGTCGTTCCGCAACCACCGTATTCGCCTGATTTAGCTCCGTGTGACTTCTGGCTATTCTCCAAACTCAAAAGACCACTCCGAGCACACCGTTTCGAGTCGATTGAAGAGATTAAACGTGAATTGCCACGCGCTCTGAAGGCCATACCTGAAAGTGACTTTTTGGCATGCATCGAGGACTGGAAAAAACGTTGGCATAAGTGCATTGTATCGGGAGGGATTACTTTGAAGGTGATGAAATTGATTTGGAAGAATAAATAAAGATTTTTTGATTTCTAAACAAATTCCGACTACTTTTTGCCCACAGTAGTATGTCTGACATACAATGGAGCGTCCGCGATGCGCTGAAGAACTCGGCTTATAGAAGATTCTACTTTCTTGAGTGTAGTGGAGCATGCTGTGCCCCACAGAGGGATCCCCCAGGTCCAGGAAGGCATGATAATAGCATACAAGGATACAAGGATTTTGCACCGCAATGAAAGTCCGCTACGAGGTTTGAGAAGCCAATCGAGGTCCTTGGCCTTAGCTGCGACTGTAGCTGCAGCTCGTATCACATGGGGTTTCCAGGTCAGACGGCGGTCCAGAGTAACACCAAGGTATTTGACAGTAGATTCCTCTTGTCGCACTCGAGCAACTTTCCCTCGTCTTGTGACGAAGGTGCAGTGTTGGCTTTTTGAACGATAAATGGCAATGTTCCAGCGGTTCGCCCAAAGACCAAAAGCCATCCAGGAACTGTTGGACCTTAGCAGATGCTCTTGCTAGAGGCAAGAAAAGCGGTATCGTCAGCATACGTGGCTATAAAGGTGCGATGGGCTACTGGATATGGCAGATCTGAGGTGAAAAGGGAATAGAGTACCGGTCCGAGAACACTTCCCTGAGGTACCCCCGCAAGAATGGGACGGATGCTAGATCGCTCGCCTCTCAGCTCAACCGTAAATCGGCGCCCAAGGAGAAACGAGCAGATCAATAGATATTGTTCTGGCGGGAGGAGGGACTTAAGCTTAAAAGCAGGCCCTCGTGCCAAACGCGATCGAATGCCTGCCTTAAATCCCGATAAACGGCAGAGCAATATTGACGGTTCTCAAATGCTTTTAATATGTGGTTTGTGAGTCGATGGACCTGTGGAACCAAACTGATGTTCTGGTATAGCCTTCATTCTTCCAAGAAATATTCTTTCAAATATTTTGGAGAAAGTTGTCAGTAGACTAATTGGCCGGTAGGAGTCGGGTTTCGAGAGATCCTTGCCCTTCTTGGGAATCATCACGATTACCGCAGACTTCCAAGTGTTCGGGAAGTATTGAACTCGTAGCATTGCGTTAAACAGCATAGGCAGGAACAAAACCCCCACTTGGGAAGGGCCTTGACTGTTCTCGTCGTTAACAATGCCCGGGGCCTTAGTGGACTTTAGTTGTCGGATCTGAAGACGCACTTCATCCAGCGAGATGGGTCTGATGGGAGAGTGTGGGCCAGTTTCGGTTAAGAGACCGGCTTGAGTGGTGGCGACATCCTCAGCGGAAGCTAGGCTGAAGGGGGTGAATCGTCCCTCTAAGTTGTTGGCGAACTCCTCGACTTTCTCCAAATCAGACCTAGCCCATGACCGGAGATATGTCGTTTGAAACGCGGCGGAGATAAGTCGTTTGTAACACGGTGGAGATATGACGTTTTAAAACGACATAACTCCGCGCGGAGATATGTTGCTTGTAACACGGCGGAGGTATGTCGTTATGTCGTTAAAAGCGACATATCTCCGCCGGCAAAATGTACTGGGCGGAGATATGTCGTCGGAGATATGACGCTATGCCGTGCGCTGTGTTTAGCAGGTCAATTTCAAATTTCAAAGCATGCTTTTGGGGGGCAGTCTAAAATAGTGAGTTGCCATTCGGTGCTCCCTTTCAGTGGCTGAAAATTTCTGTTCGCCTATTAGTTCCGCTGGTTCGTTTTGGCATTTCCTTGGCACAATTGAACTGAACTCACAATTTTTCAAACTCAATTTGCCAATGAAACAGCCAAACTGAACCAGCTGAATTAACAGGCGAACAGAAATGAAAGGTGCTGAACGCGCGTGCGGCAATTTGCAATTTATTATGGAACCAGCCTGAGAGTATGCTATACATTTTCTTCTTCTTTATTGGCCATTACAACCGTTTGACGGTCTGGGCCTCTGCTAGTAATGCTCTCCAGTCGCTTCTGTTCCGTGCGAGCTGGCACCAGTTGGTCACACCAAGCTTGGCAATGTCTGCCCGCACCTGGTCGTCCCATCTTAGTGGAGGTCTCCCCTGCTTGCCTCTTCCTCCATAGTCAGCCGCCTTCGAATAATAAGCTTTCCTTACTGGAGCTTCTTCGTCCATCCTGGTGACATGTCCTAACCAGCGCAGCCGCTGTTGCTTTATGCGCTTGACCAGACAGGTGTCCCCATAGAGCTCATACAGTTCGTCATTTTTTCGAATGCGGAAATCATCGCCAACTTTTAAAGGTCCATAAATCCTCCGAAGAATCTTTCGTTCAAACACGCCAATCGCCGCTTCATCCGCTGCTGTCATTGTCCATGCTTCTGCGCCGTATTGCAGGACTGGGATGATAAGCGACTTGTATAGGGCTAATTTTGTTCTTCGCTTGAGGTCTCTGCTCTTGAGCTCCCTACTTAGCCCGTAGTAGCATCGGTTTGCAAGAGTGATTCTTCGTCGGATTTCCAGACTGATGTTGTTGTCGCTGGTTATCGTCGTTCCGAGGTAAACAAAATCCTCTACAACTTTAAAGTTGTATTCTCCCATTGTAACAGATTGTCCAAGACGCAAGGACTTTTGTCCGCGGATACTAGGTATTTCGTCTTGTCCTCATTTACCGCTAAACCCATTAGTTCAGACTGCCTCTCAATCTCTGAAAACGCCCTGCTTACCGCCCGTTCGTTTTTGCCGATAATGTCAATATCATCGGCATATGCGAGTAGCATTAGATCTTTATAAATAAAGGCGCCCGTTCTGTTGGCATGTGGGCACCGGCGCAGTATATATTCCATCAGTAGATTGAAGAAGTCACACGATAAGGTATCGCCCTGCCTAAAACCTCTTTTGGTATCAAATGGTTCGGAAAGGTTCTTTCCTATTTTGACGGAGCTTTGTGTACTTCTCAACGTCATCATGCAAAGACGAACGTACTTTGCTGGTATACCAAGGGTAGACAAGGCTTCAAAAAACCTTGACCTTATCGGCGTGTCGAAGGCTGATTTATAATCAACAAAAAGATGGTATGTGTTGATGCCTCTCTCGTAGGTCTTCTCCAGGATTTGTCGTAGTGTGAATATCTGGTCTGTGGTGGATTTACCAGGTCTAAAGCCACACTGATAAGGTCCAATCAGTGTGTTAATAAGCGGCTTTAGACGTTCACAAATAATGCGCGACAGAACCTTATATGCAATGGGAAGGAGACTGATCCCGCGGTAGTTGGCGCAAACTGCAGGGTCTCCTTTTTTAAAGATTGGGCATAGGACACTTAGATTCCAATCGTCGGGCATGCTTTCGTCAACCCATATACGGCAAAGAAGTTGGTGCATGCACCTTACCAATTCAGCTGCTCAGTGCTGCCACTTTAGCAATTTAGTTGCTAGATCTAGCAACTTTTAAAAAAATTTGCAACTTTTTTTTTAAAAATGCTATTAGCCACAAATCTAGCAATTTTTAATTTTTCTTTAGCAATTTTAGCAACTTTACAAAACGATCAATTTGTTACTATTCTTCAGGCATTTTTGCCTTTTTTTACCTTTTTGCAATTGACGTCACAAATTACGATTAATAGTGGTTCACAAGGATATCGGAACTTTTAGTGCTTGAACAACTTGAAAGAGTTTGCTCACTATTTTGATGTGTTTTGTGATTGGGTTAAGATGCCAAAAGTTTATAAGCAAATTTTTCGTGATGCCTGGCTGCAAGATAAGGAGTTCTAAAAATGATAGCAGGGATTCCACTAATATGCGCGTATTGCAATCCGCAATTGGCGCAAAGCTTTCGTTCGAAAGTCAACAAAAACGGAGGAGCAGGAAGCGGCACTATGCCTTCACATTGCCAAACACACGGCGATTGCGACCAAAGAAAATCTAACACGGAAGCACACTTTGTGGAGTCGTCTTCATTTCACTCAGATATTAGTCATTTTGGCTCTCTGAGTAATTTTTGTGACTATGTCCGTCTCCCTCCAACCAACTTGTTTTCCTATGGCGACAAATACTTTGACTTATATTTTGTGTTGTCACAATGAATGTTCTTTTTGTAAAGATGGAGTTGACAACACTCAATAAAGAGAGGATTTTAAAGTGTGCTTCTATGTTAGATTTTCTTTGTTGCGGCAAGTGATCATTTGTAAAAGTTGTGTGTGGAGTTGTTTTAAGCTTGCTAAGCTGCTGCAAATATTAAATTAGGCAGAACGAAGTGCAGGTACATTATTAAAAATGTACTTGCAATGCATTTCATGAATGACTTCCGCACCGACTTTTTTTGGACGAGTCCATTAACATTAGTGTGACAAAAATTCTTGTTTAGCTTTTTGTTGATAAAAATATAAAATTCTTAAAATACATACATATGATGTAATTGTTTACGATACAGAAATCATGTTCCGTTTTTCTAAAAGTATTTCAATTTTGTTTCTAAAAATACATAAATATGGGCATTTCCAAAAAAAAGTCCACTTTTTGTCACGTTCGAATGCAATTATCGTGAAAACGAACAATTGCCCAAAATCAGCCTCAGCACCAATAACGGGGCGTATTAGTAGTTATAAGTTAAGCCTGCTTAGTCTTTGATTTAGACTATAAATGTGTTCGATGGTCCCGTTCGCGAATGCAAATGCACATAAATATGTTGAAAACGAAAATTTTAACGTTTTAGCAATTTTTTTTGGCAATTTTCTTATAATTTTTAGCAATTTTTAGCAACTTTTTTTCCCAAATCTAGCAATTTTTGCTTCGGAGATTCTGGCAGTCTTCTGTACGGTCAGAGGTGTTCTCATTAGGAACCACTGATATCTGCTTCGACTCGGCTTTCGGCTCTTCCTTTTTGAGCGTGGACACTTCCTCCAGGGGCCAGGCATCCATGGCCTCTTCAACTACAACCGGTGCGTTGACTGGCATGTCTATTAACACGCGAGGCGTTCGCCTAACTGCAATGGGGGTGGCTTGTTTGGCGGGTGGATTTGAGGTGGGAGTCAGTGAAAAGTTGCTGCTGCTGCCCGGAGTGCGAGGTTGCCGACGCACCTGTATGGGCGTGGCAGGGCGACATTTCTTTTCAGGCGACTCGAATTTCTCCTCAGAGCTGATTATTTCCTTGTCCAGAACAGCAGCAACCACACTGATTGGGGGCTGCTCCTGCAGGGCCTCCACATCGGAGCTGGCTTTTCGCTTTAAGGCAATGGGCGAGACCGTGACTTCGTTAGCTTCTATTTTACGCGGCAAGCGTCGTATGCCAATTGGTGTGGGCGCGGCAGACACTTTCCGAGGCGAACAACGGATGGTTTCGATTTCTTTCGATTTGGGACTAGTTGAGCTAACTGAGGAGGCACTTTGCAGGGACGAATCATTTTCCGCTTCCAAATCAGTTTCCCCTAACACAGACTCCTTTACGTCTGGCTGCATAGAATTCGCCTGATTGTGGTTCGATTTGCCCTTCTCCTGCAGAGGTTTTCGCAAGGCCAGCTCATCGGCCGAGGCTTTTCTCAATTTTTGTTTCTTCTTTTTGATCAAAGGAAAGTTCTCCGAGCTTTTCAAGGTGTCGCCTAATACAGCATCCATTTGCTCATAACGCTCGCCCAGCTCATCCGCCTCAAAGGTCAATAGGGAACAGAAGCCATCTGTGCTGGACACAATCAAAACGGTGCCATCGGTGGACCAGGTCAAATCCGTCAGCCTGGTATAATGTATATTGGAGACAATGGCCAATGGAATTGCTTGCTGTGTGTCATAGAAGAAGACAGAATTCTTGGTGGCCACCGCAAAGATCATGCGGTAAGGCAGTGATATAATGGGCGGATTCTTGTCCGCATTGTACGGTCGCAGACGGTACAACAAAGGAGAGCAACGCACAGCCACGGCATACTCATTGGGAAAGGGCAAAACAAGGGCGGGCCGGGATAGGTCATAGCGACTGAACACATAGCTGGTATTGGTGGGCTTCATGACGCCATCGTAATCAGTGATCCCAGCCGGTGTAAGTAACAGCTTGCCATCGGGGGTGAAGCACAAGCGGCGAAAGAAAGTCTGCAAAGTGCCATCATGATACAGACGCATGCTTCGGCCATATAGCTCGTGACCCTCCTTTACAGGCAAAGTGGACTTGCTGACACGATGGATTACACGCTTCGTGTGGGCATCAAATATGCGCAAATGCCTGAGAATCACATCAAAAGTTACCTCTTATCAGTTATTTAGAAGCCAATCAACACTCACCTATCTGTGCTCATGGTGGCTATAAACTGATTGCAAGGATCCCAGGCCACACCCTGTACATAGCCCTTGTGGTCATCCAAAATAGCCATTGACTTGCCCTTGTGCACATCCCACAGCATGGCTGTGTTGTCCACCGAACCTGTGACCAGAAATTGCGAATTTGGCGCCCAGCTCAGGTCATAGATATCCTCACGGTGTCCACGCAACACTTTCAGCGTCATCCACACTTCCTTATCCTGCTCACTATTGCCATCGGCATCCACAATGTTTACCACTTCATGTTCCGCCTTTTGCTTCCAAATAAAAACCACACTCTCATCATCACCAGAGGCCAACAGTTCACCATTAGGTGACCAACGCACGGTGTTCACAGCCCGCTGATGCCGCGACAGATCAGCTGCCAGCTCTAGGTCCACGCCGCCACCCTCGCCACCACTGTCACAATTTCGATTCAGGTACCAAATCAGGACATGGGCGTCTGTGCCACCCGAGGCCAACCTGCAAATTGTAGAAGGCGGCAAACCCAAACCATTTAACTGTATATCCACGCTCAAGACTGGGTCACGGTTGTGCCAAGAGATTTCGGGTATTTTGCACTTCATTTTGTATATAACTTACTAAAAACTAATGCAAAATTAAAGAATTGTTTTAAGTGAGGAAAGAGCTACGCAAAATAATTCGCGCCTAAATGCAGATGGTATGACCGTACGGCAGATGAATACCAAAAAAGTAAATTAGGGTTGTCGCTTGACTAAAAGACTAGAGCCATACACATTTTCATAAATTTTATTTATAATGTTTTAAGAGGTAAAAAATTTATTATTTTTTTATTAATATGAGAGAGAAAAGAGATAGAATTTGTATAAGAGTTTAAATTTTCCAAGATAATAATAATTAATTTATTGTTTAAAAATATTGAAATAAAGGTATTGAAAAATATTTTTGTGTATAATATGTTTTGTTTAGTTTTTTTGGTGGGTCTTTTACTGCACCCACCCGACCAAAAGTTCGCCCGCGAATTCTATACGCAACCTCAAAGCGAATAAAAAACGATAAAACTTCGTTTACGAATTCGCCAAACGTTCGTTTATGATGCTTGTGTCGCTCGGTTTGTGGCAGGCAAACATTCAGCGCGACATTCGCATGCCTTGAATTCGCTCGCGAATGTTTGCCGAGAACGTTTTACGAGTTTATTTTCTCGTTTAAAATTTAAAAATAGAAATATTTTATTAATAATATTTATTTATTATCTTTGCCCATAGCTCACATTTTCTTTTGTGTAAAAGTGGTCTGCTTCCTTTTGATTGAGCTTGATTTAAACAATAAGCAATTTAAAAATAGGCCAACAGCCCTTGTGACTATACAACCGCGAACTTTATACCACATAAAACAATAATTATTTACTGATTAATTAATTGTCGCTTCGGCAGTTTGCTAAGCCTTCGTTATAAATGCCGGGCCCATGGTGGAATTAATATGTTAATATAATTTATAATAATAATGTTTATTTCACCATATCGCGCCGGCCTAAGCGAGGAGCAATAAGACATACTGAATATGCAAGGTCAAAGTCGACGGCGGACGCGGCGTAGTTTTGGTTCATTTTTCTAACTGATGCAGAGAGAAGCTCAGATATAAGGAAAATACGAAAAAATTTTTATTCGCGGAACTTTCGCTTAAACTTAACCTTCGCTTGTGTGTCGGGGTGGGCAAGGTCAACAGGTCACACTAATGTCTAAATTGTAAACAAAATAAAATTAAAATCCACATACAAATGGTAATATCATTCATTAAAGAAAACAGCATAGATCTATGAAGACAAATAACCCCAAGATCGCAAGAACACATTCAGCATTTTTTCCCTTGATATAAAGTGGGCGGCCAAATATTCCAGGTTACCTAGTCTTGTACAAATCCAAAACAAAAATACAAATGGTAATTGTTATAATTATATACATTAATAACTAGACTGATTAATGAATTGGGGAGCGAGGCTCGACGCCAACTTTTAAAGATTCACAATGGCTTTGCCTCTAAGCAGGACCTGCCGGGACAGTTTATTTGGCGCGAGTGACTCCCTCCTGATCAGTTTTCTTCTATTTTATTTTAAAAACTTAACCATTTTCAGTCAGTTACACTTCACACCGACGTGGGCGACCTCAAAATCGAACTCTTCTGCGAGGCCTGCCCCAAAGCTTGTGAGAATTTCTTGGCATTGTGCGCCAGCGACTATTACAGCGGTTGCATCTTCATCAGAAACATCAAAGGATTCATTGTTCAAACAGGTGACCCTACCAACACGGGGAAACATGGACAATCTATTTGGGGCAGCAAGTTTGACGATGAGTTTAAGGAAACCGTCAAGGTTTGTAAACTAGAAAAACTTAAATTTCACTTATTTTAACACATTTTGTTGGCTTATAGCACACGGATCGCGGCATGGTATCTATGGCTAACAATGGACCCAATGCCAATGCCAGTCAGTTTTTTATAACATACGCTGCCCAGCCTAATCTGGACCTGAAATACACTCTATTTGGCCGTGTAATAGACGGCTTTGATGCCTTGGACGAACTGGAGAAGCTGCCCGTAAATCCCAAAAACTATCGACCGCATGTGGATAAGAAAATCAATGGTGTTACTATACATGCAAATCCTTTAGCCGTTTGATGTAATAAAAATATTTTGGAAATATTTGTTGTGTTTTTATTTAATTTTATTTAAATTTTAGATGATCTCTAACATTTTGAGTTTCTTTTACATACAAACATTTGGTTTTGTTTAATCTCTGTATTTCATATCATTATTATAATTAGATTTGTAATTCAACGATTCAATTTATTCATCATAATCGTGTTGTTTGTAGTAAGTTCTTTGTTTTTTTGTTCAACTTGCTCGGTTCCCGTCGACTTTAAATTAATTTCTTGGGCTTTAGGCTACACACTTTCGCTTGGTTCATTAGTACTTTGTTAGGTAGGAGAAGAATGCTCGAGAAATGCTATCATATAATAATATACAAAGGAAATCAACAACAAAAGCATTTGGAATTGGGCTACAATTTAGATGGATACAGTTCCTTCTTCAGTTTTTCTAACTATAATTTTGCAAAAATTCGAATGATTTACAGAAGAAAGTGATTGAATGATTTGATTTGATAAGTTTATTATAATGATTTATTTTAATCACTTAAAAATGTTTAACTGCTATTAAAGTAATTGAGGGGGTTTTCCCCACTTTTGTCTGTGTGTGTGTGTGTGTGCATTTCTTCTCGGTTCTTTTGTAGGAAAAAGGATTGTATGAGCATTTAGAAAAATATGAATTGCGTGTATATTTGATACATTTGATTTTTGAATGTGGTTAGGTGAAAACGGTTCAATTGGGTCATTAGGTTGTCATATACTTGGGATACAAATCGTTCATGACGAGTGAATAAACTCTGAGTTAAAATTTGGTAGTCCTTCTCGGAATTGTTCCTACCTTTCAGTGGTTTTGGATCTATTTGTTTTGAAAGTCTGATTGGTAGGCAAAAGGGATTTTTTTAATTTAGAAAAACTCATTAAGAGATAATATTTAAAATTAAATAAAAGAAAAAAAAAAAAATTTAAAAAATAGAATTTGTTAATGAAAAAAGTTAGAAGAGAGTATCTCTGTCGATACGTGACATGTCGAACGCGACATTTTTTTCCATCATCATAGTTTGGTTTCTGCTATAATGAGAAGCAAAAACTAACAGTTAATTGCATTGGCATACTTTCTCATAGTTTCTTATGCATTCTTTTATAGCTCTTTGTAAGGTTAGGAAGATTTTATGGAGCAGAGTACATGTAATCTTTAGTCACTTTTCTCCCCAAAAATTAGGCAAATTTAATGTCGAAATGAGAAAAATCGCGCTAGCACGGCTGAAAAACAGATATCAAATGAGGTTTTAAGTAAATGGGAGCTTCCTCACAGTTTCATTATTTGTCTGCTATTAGACAAATATCGATTTCACATTATAGTATTTTGCACCACAAATATTGGATCCAAAGATTCAGTTGTAGAAATTTTGAAGAACGTTTTTTCTAAGCACTATCTAAATATGTACGAATAATTAAGCTTACAAAAACCTGTATGAGTTCATTTACGTCAAATTGAAATTTATAAATTCTACAACAAATTTAGTAGAAAACCTATTTTTTGAACCGTTCTCCATTCGACTTTTTTTTCTACTCCGGATCGGGTTCAGGTTCGGCTAGAAAAATTTATTCTGCTCCGGTTCAGGTTCGGTTCGGGCTTCCCAAAAATGAAGGAGACTTTTCAGCCCTGATTTGGAATCTTGTGACTAAATTTAGCATCAAATTTAGATTATTGCACATTAAACCACCAACACGCATACGAACAGTGCGGCCAGTAACCCTTCAGTACGGCTCAGTACTGAATCAGACCTGAATCAGCCCTGATCAACGACCAACTAAAATCTAGACTACAGCTTTGCTCGGTCAAGCCCAGTTCTTCAGTCCTCCGTCACGAACTCGAACCGTTTTGGTCACGCACTCGAACCGTCAGAGAACTGTCTCACTCCAACCCATCAGCCGAAGCATTGGTGCAAACAAAAACACAACCGCGAAAAAGCAAGACAGGGCGAGGTTCCAACCTGAGCGCCACAGCAGCCCAACAGATTTCTCTCATCTGTGCCCTGATTTGGAAGGCAGGTACTGAAATCATGGCTGCCTTTACATGCATTTCAGGCATGAATTTAACACTGACAGGGCCTACTACGTCATGAACTTCTCATCTTTCAGGCTTGATTTCAGGCATGATTTTAGTACTGAAAAATCATGGATAGTACTGAAATCAGTCATGAGTTGGAGTAATTCATACTTCTCAGTTCTGATTCAGCACCGACAAATTCAGTACTGAGACGTTGAACTGCAGGGAAATGACCGTGAATTATGGATTCGGCGCCGTTCGCAGCATTTGGGCCACTGTTACTCCACTAAATGGAAAATTTTGCGGAAGGATTTGGGTATAAAACCAGCTGGCGCAAGAATTGAAACCTCACGATCTACAACAACGCCTATTGAGGTGAATGAGGCGCTAGCAAAGTTGTATGAAGATCCACTTTTGAATCGAAGCTCATTTCTGTTTGAATGGATACGTAAACCAACAAAATTGCCGTATTTGGTGTGAAGAGCAGCCAAAACTGCCAATGCATACAGAAAAATGCACTGTTTGGTGTGGACTATGGGCCGGTGGCTTTATTGAACCGTACTTTTTGAACACTTGGAAAGTGTACTATAGAAGTTTGCAATGCATAGATGGAATCATCTCCGATTAAGCTTTGTCCGTGCGTCTGTCTGTTTCTACGCAAACAAGACCCTCAGTTTTGAAGATATCGAGCTGAAACTATACCGACCGGATCAGTTTTCTTTTTTTTTTAACATCCATTGTTTTTAATGGTGTTTTGTGGGGTAATGGCTTTTTTGTGAAAACAATTTGTTTTATCCATTTAAATTTTTTTGATAGGTAATGATTATCATACAAATAATTATATATGCATTATTGCTTTTGTTTTTATTTACTGTTATAAGTTCGATATTTCCAAGTTTAAAAGGCAGAATAATTTTGCTACACTTTGTGTTTTCTAGCTTTTTGAACTTTATGTGCAAAACACTTCCAGCTGAACTTTCTTGGTGATAGATAGTGTTGCGATTCAACCTAAATTCGTGGAAATTTCGTTTGAATCTCTATTGTAAGTATATATATTAATAAAATGGAGCTTGATTTGTGTATCATATTTTTTGTTATTAGGCCAAAATGCCACGTGGTACTAGTTTGTCTGATCGCGAGCAGGGAATTATCATGGGCATGCATGAAAGCGGCTCCAAGATCTCCGATATAGCAATCAGACTTAACCGGCATAGGAACTGTATATCCAGGTTTCTGAAAAACCCCACAGAATATGGTACAGCTCAACGCAGCGGACGAAAGACCCACATCGATGAACGATGCAAACGCCAGATTCGACGTCTTGCAGTGGAGAACTCGATGAGCAACTCCAAATCACAAGAAGTAGAATCGTTCAAATTCTACATGAAAATCGATTCCTTAAACATACCTCAATGGTACCTAAACCAAAGCTTTTGGAGCGGCATATTAAGGATCGCTTAGACTTTGCCAATAGATACCGATTCTGGGAAGAAGAGTGGCACAGCACCGTCTTTAGTGATGAAAAAAAATTTAACCTAGATGGCCCAGACAACTGCAAACAATATTGGCGAGATTTGCGCCAGGATCGGCTATCCTGTTACAAGCGAGGTTTTGGCGGTGGCACCGTAATGGTATGGGCCGCTTTCAGCTACAAAGGAAAGACCCCTATATGCTTCATATCCACTCGAATGAATGCCAGGATGTATGTAGAGCTTCTGGACAGTGAGCTTATAGAATTTGCTGGCAATTTGTACGGCGATGATTGGACCTACCAGCAGGATAATGCTTCCATCCACACAGCAATGGTCACCAAAGACTTTTTTAAGGCCAGAAAAATTCCCCTATTGAAGTGGCCCGCATTAAGTCCGGACCTTAATCCCATCGAAAATCTTTGGGGGATTCTGTCCGCTCTTGTTTTTAAAAACGGACGACAGTTTGAGACGGTTCGACACCTTAAATTGGCAATAGAGCATGAATGGGCTAATATTGACATATCTACCTTACAGTCATTAGTCAATTCAATGCCGAATCGTCTAAATTTAGTTATAAATAATGAAGGAAAAAGTAAAAATAACTTTAAAAAAACCAACGTTACTTAGCTTAAGAGACCAAAGTCTAAGAATGCACATATAATTGTTTACTATGAATATATTCTTAAATATTGTTTACTACTTATAAGTTGAATACAAATTTGTTACTTTTTTTGTTTTCTTATTTTAAACCATGCTTTAAATACAACCACATACTTAGAAACGACTGAAAAATAAGTTTCATGTTTTTATTTAGAAAAAAAGGAAAACATATAATTATTTGTATGACGTATTATGTGTTTTTAAGCTGATCTGAGAAGTTTGGTCGAAATCGCTAAACCTTGAGACAAGCTTTTTCAAGTGACACATTAAAACTTCAACACAGCTTTTCAAAGTGCTTTCTATTCTTGTGAACTTCAAGATAATAAAGCTTGAAGTTTTATGTCATCTGGAATCAGGCCTTCAATGCGATGACAAAACCAGGAGGGTGAAAGCTGGGCCTGGGTTTCAACAAGACGGTGCCACATGCCCCACAGCAAGCGAAACAATGGCCCAATTGAGAGGGGAGTTCGGTGAACGAAGTTTATTCACGTTGGGGCCGCTCAATAGATCGTTTGATATAACGTCTTTAGACTATTTTGTGTGGAGCTATGTTAAGCCTCAAGTGTATAGCGATAAGCATGCTCTGGAAGCCAATATTGAAGAATTTATTTGTAATATATCAGCCAATATGTTGAAGAGAGCATGCCAAAATAGAACCCAGCTTAGGAACCATTTGAAACGCAGCCGGGGTTAAAATTTACAAGAAATCATCGATCGTCTCGACTCAAATCAAAATTTCATACATTTTTCTGCTAAAAAATCACCCTTCTTCCACAAATTCTGACACCGAAAATCGACAAAAATCAACTCCACGTGCATATGACAACCATTTGACCCCAATTCAGTTTACGCGTACATTAATGCTAGTCTGTAGTACAAATATGAATTATGTGGCTATTTTTCTTTATTTTAAGTGATTCAAAGTTGGGCTAAGTTGTTCTAAGACGAGAAAAATGTGTAAAATTATATAGTATAATTTATTCACGAGAAAAATATAGTACATATGTGTATGTATGCATTTATATTTATCTATATATTCCTTGTGTTACTTTGTCCCGAGGGTAAATGGAATAACTTTATCTTAAATCATTTAGAGTTGTGTTGTCCATAAATATTTATATATTTATAATTACATACAATTGTTTAATTTAGATGCTCCAGCAGCATCAGCCTGCCTGGCCAGTAGTGTGTATAAACTGTCTGTAAGAAAATGAACCAACAAAAAAAAAAAAGTAGTCTTCTGTTTTTGAATAAATAGTTTTTATTGGAAAATGATTTTGCAATTTGTGTGTGGTTTTTTTTTCTCATTTTTTTTGGTAGAATTTTACAAGTTGAATGGAAATACGTATTAAATATTACAGTGTGTTTTGGTATTGGGCTGAGGGTGGGGTGGGAGGGAGATGGGAGTTTCACTGGATTTGTGTGTTGGGATGATGTCTCTCCTACTTGGCCCAAGATATAAACCATTTTTCATCAAGCCGCTGCTTTCTGTTAAATAATATTATTATTATTTATTTTCGCTAAGATGTGTTTTGCATTTTTCACATAAATTAAACTTAAGAACTATAAAACATAATTGGATTTTCATTCATTTAGAGCCAGAGCACAAGAGTCTGTAAAACATATAAACAAGGCGAAATGAGGAGATATAAAGGAGAGAGATATACTAGAAAATAACAATATAAATTCATTGCAGCTAAATTGTAGGTGCAATGCACTAACCTAACGCGCCGGAGCATTAGATTAGAGCACAAGATCATATCAAAATGCACAGAGTACAGTACATACATACATAATAATAAGTCTAAAGTCGAAATTCAACGTACAGAGGGGTTAAATGCCATTCACTAAATACATAAATGTTACAAGTTATATATTATAATTAATAAATATTACATAAAATCATTTTTTAGTTGGTATTTTATATATATAAATGTATATTATTATTATGCCCTTGGACTATTGTGAGATTTTGTTCCAGTTCACTTTTGATTCGTGTTGTGTGTGTGTGTTTGTGTGCGTTTTGAAGAAATTATAGCATGCTTTTTTGTGCGAAGCCGAAATAACTTATTTTTTTTGTTGATAAATGCAACAGATTTGGATAATAATTTAAGTAGTTGAATCAAAATCAAGGCTGCAAACTGTTTTAGGTTCACCTTCGAAATCAACAAATTAACCAAATTCAACAATTTAAGAAATGAAAAAAATTAAACTTATTAGAGAACTGCAACAAGATGGCCCGTTCACCCTTGCTACAACGCTCGAAGCCCGCTGAGCCCGTACAAGAAGCATACCCTAAAGAAAAAATGAAAAAGCACTCGTGTATTTGCGGACCATGGTATGCCCGAGCTGGTGTATTGCAAAGTACAAACACTAGCGTTGACTCGTAGCTTCGGTCACAAGTCACTACGAGCTCTTTTTGGCGAAATTGCCATTAATTAAGTAACAAATAAATGCTGGCTCCCTAATGAAGGCGCAAAATGCGACCGAAACGCGTAGGAGGAAAATTTCAAATAAAATAAAGTTTTATAATGGATGAGGAATGACGGCCAACACAACCCACAGTAGCAACCATCAAAATTTACAGGAAATTGCGGACTGCTACGATTCCTAGCTTGTGCACGAGCATGATACAGCTAATACGGTACGGCAACCAGCCAACAATGTTAAGAGAATTGAGTTAAGCTTGGCTTGGACCCCTTTGGGGCTGTATAGCCAATTTTACATTACCCAGCCAACAATGTGGACTAAGCGCTTTGGCTAAGAGCGCGAAAGAGAGCGAGGGACTGAGCTTAAGAGTAAAAGACGCACATACACACAATTTCGTATGTGTGTGTAGATGCTAAAAGAACAAAAAAAAAAGAAACCCGACGTTTAAAAATTCCGTCGGCATAACAAAAATACTTGCGCTCACACAAATATCAACTACGTATTGAAATTTTGTGCTCGTGCCCAAGCAGGAATCGGACCGAGCTAAGGCTGCACTCAGAAAGTACCATACCTGTCCTAGTTGTATCATGGTTCCAGGCTCTCAGCTTACACACCGATGTATACATGCGATAAAGACCTTTTCAATGCGTGAATTTTGCCAAAAGGGCCCGGGACAGACCTGAGAGAAAAAGCAAAACACAAAAAATGTGTGTTCTCTCCTCTCACAATCAAAAAGAGGCAGAGAGCATACTGAACTGTCCCCAGCGGCGCAAATTGCCATTACAAAATGGGTTACTCCTGCGTTACTTTGCCATCAGTATGAAGGAAATAATCCCATACAATCTGCATTACTTTGCCATAAGCATGGCCGCTTTGTAAACGGGCTGCCGACAACCTGCATTACTAGGTATTAAGAATGTATGCCAGAGCCGAACAGTCCTCGGATTCCCATTACGAATGCGTACATTTTTTTTTTAAATTGTAATGCAGAATGTTCGCAGTCTGTTTGTTTTCGATTACAATCTCTACAACGAAAATCAGCGATTGTAGTGCATTACAATTTCGACAGTCGATTTTGCACGTTGAGCTCTGCGCCGCTGGGTAGCAACAGGGACTTCACTGAAGGACGACAGAATCCACTGTCGGAGGAGAGACTCCAATGTCGGAAGAGAGACTCCAAGGTCGAAAGAGAGACTCCACAGCCGAAAGGGACACTACACTGTTGGAAGTGCTACTCCACTGTTGGAAGTGCTACTCCACTGTCGAAGGAGAGACTCCACTGTCGAAGGAGAGACTCCACTGTCGGAAGGGAGACTTTAATGTTGAAAGACAGACTTGAATTTCGGAAGTTGGACTCCACCGTCGGAAGAAAGACTCCCTGTTGGAAGAAAGATTCCGCTGTCGGAATAGAATCCGCAGTCGAAAGAGACACTAAACTGTTTGAAGAGTGGCTCCAATGTCGGAAGCGAAACTGAACTGTCTGAGGAGAGACTCCACTGTAGGAACAGGGACTTCACTGAAGGACGACAGAATCCACAGTCGGAGGAGAGACTCCAAGGTCGAAAGAGAGACTCCATAGCCGAAAGGGACACTACACTGTTGGAAGTGCTACTCCATTGTCACACGACAGAATCCACTGTCGGAAGACAGACTCCACTGTCGAAAAGAGAATCCACTATTGTTTGCGGAGTCTAGGTTGTTTCGGTACCTCTATGCAATGTGGTCAGGCAAACGGGGGACCGATTTTTGCCACCTCTGATCATGGCTCAAGATATACTTAACAAGGTAGCCGCACTCGGTCTCTTACAACTCCTTATATCAGGGTTCCCCAAGCAGAGAGCGCGAAAACGTGACTGTGTCTCTCTCTAACACACAATGAAGGTTGACTTCGGCAAGCATTCGGTAAGAATTGGCAAGTAAGTTCGTGCCCCCGGGGCTATCGTTCGGGAACTCTGCCTTATATGTTTCAAAATGAGTACAAAAGAGTGGGAGAGTGAGAGAGTAATGAATTTCTGTTCTGTAGAACACAAAAAATTCTTCCGCGGAGATGCGTTGCTCACAAGGGTTGTTTACAGACTGACATTTAACAAGTTTATAAAGAGAGCGAGAGAAAGAGTGCGGCTACCTTGTTAAGTACAAGGCATACTAAACAAGGTAGGCTCACTCGCTCTCTCACAACTCCTTATATTTGTGTCAAAGAGAGCGAGAGAGTAACATATTTCAATACAAAGTCTACTAAGCTACTAAAGCTAAGGTCCCACAGGCAAATAATTTGCCCAAATTTTGATGAAAAATTGACTAAATAGGCCAACTTGGGAAACTTTTCGGCTATTTTTGATCAAAATGCTTACGTATGGAACCATTGCTTTAGTTTTAAGTTGTTCAAAATCGGTAATCATTGCTATTAAGAGAAATTTTTATAAAAATTTGGGCAAATTATTTGCCTGTGGGACCTTAGCTTTAGTAAAACACAAAAAAATTGTCCGCAGAGATGCTTCGCTTACAACAATTGTGCTTACTGATGCCCATATGACACTTGCCGATATTGGTGACCGAGTGTATCGGCCAATAATAAAAACGAGACAACGCTAGCGAAAATAGGACAAAAAGATAATTAAGTGTAAGATGTCGTCACACATAACTTTCGATGAAGGATTCTTTAACTACTCGCATCAAAAGAAGCGTTTACCATCATACATTGGCTATTGTTGGCGGCCAATATTGACTTTTTCGTCACCTTTAGTCGGACGAACAATATTGGCGGCCAATACAAGAACTGCTTTACCGACACTCTGCTTGCAGTTGACATCAGGGGCCAATTTCTCATATACACCCCTCGCTTACTTTGGTTAAAATTTTATATAAGGGGTCTATAGCTCAACACTTCTTTCACAATATTGGCAACCAATATCGGCAAGTGTCATATGGGCATGACTGAAATTTAACAAGTTGTCAAGAGAGCGAGAGAGTGAGTAGGCCTACCTTGTTTAGTATACCTTGGTTAAGTATATCTTTCTCGTGCAAAAAAAGAGCTTGCTCCGTTCTGACTCAATGTGCTAGCAATCATTTCGAGCGAGCACAGAAGAGACGAGTAAATGCGCGAGTGTAAAAGAAAATTAAGTGCTCGTTGCAGGTCTGTGATCCGAGAAAAGTTGGAATGCTATAGGTCCACCTCACAATCCGAATACACTAAACAATGAAGAAGAGGTCGAGTCCTGACTTACTTGACCCTGATTTAGGGCCGGTTTCTCATCTTCTGAATAGCTCCTATGTGTCAGATAAACCTAGATTTTACTCTGTTATTTGTTAGTTTATGTGACATATAGCTCTATGTAGAAGATGAGAAATCGCCCCTAAGACTGTTTTCTTAACAAAGAATCCTAAGAAAACAAGGAGCAGACACTTTCAGTTAAGAGCAGGATGAACAAAGATGAGTAATTGAACAGTTTTGCAGCCTTGATTCGGGTATAAAAAAGTAGTTTAAGCTTACATTTGAGCCTGTCTACACAAATTACAAATTTACATCAGTTTATGGCTGACTTTCTGGCTGGCGCTGCTGTTGCTGCTGCTGTTGTTGTTTGAGTTTTAGTATCTTCTTTTCTGTTTTTTTTTAAATACAATTAGATAGAGATTTGTTTCATCTTTCGTATCTTTAAATTAGGCTTAGACATTAGAGCTTTACTTGTGTCGCTTTTTTGTTAGTTTTTTGTATGATTTTTATAATAATTTTGTGTTTTTTTGTTTTTGTCCTTTTTTAACTGCCTTGCCCGCACACGCTGCTGACACGCAAGAAAATTGTTTTGTAATTTTTTGTGGTTCAAACCTTCAACTTAAGCCTAAACAAGCACATGACGACGATTGCAGCGTTGATGGCATGAATAATTTTAAAGAGAGAGTTTTTGCAACAGGAAACATTAAATATATCATATAAATATTTATACACATATATAGAGAGAGAAGTATATATATATGGGGGGGTATTTGTTGTTCATTTCATCAATCAATAAATACTTGAAAACTAAACTACACATAAATTATGAAATTCTATCAAATTATTCAGACCAAACAACAACTAGAGATGCCATGGTATGCTTGTGTGTGTTTGTGTGTGCGCGATTGTGTGTGTGTCATGTCATACATGTGGTTGTGCATAATGCATGTATGTATGTATGTAAATATGTATATAGGAAATGCCTTCGAATAACTGTTTCTCCATATGTCAGCTGCCTCATCATCATTATCATTCATCATTATGTTTTCGTCCTCCACATTTACGCATATTTCTCATATTTTTTGTTAAACAAATTAAAGTTCTTTGGGCTTTGCTTGTTCGTGTTGTTGTTGTTGTTGTTGGTTCTATCATCATTTTGCTTTTTGATCAATGCTGGTGGGTTGTTGTGCTCCCGCGCTGCTCTTAATACCGTTACGGTCTTCCCTGCTAACGCCCCGCCCTGCCTCCGGCCTTAATACAGGCCACAGCCGCGCAGATTGTTTGCTATGATGACATCGGTGACAGCATCGAATACAAACTGTATGTTGTTGGTGTCTGTGGCGCACGTCATGTGGCAGTAGATTTCTTTCGAGGTTGATTTGTTTTTCGCTTCGAACTGAGCCTGAATATAGGCAGCCGCCTCGCCATACTCCTGGCCACCTGCAGAACAAGAGAATGGAGTCAACTTAGGCATTCACCACATCATTGTGTAGCATCCATAGTCATACATACCTGTGTACTCGGGGAAGCAAATTGTCAGTGGACTTTTGCGAATTTTCTCCTCAAACAAGTCCTTCTTGTTCAGGAATAGTATAATCGAGGTATCCGTGAACCATTTGTTATTGCAAATGGAATCGAACAGCTTGAGGGACTCTTGCATGCGGTTCTGTAAAAATCAATTAGAGATATAAGATAATTTTTATAGACGCCTGCCAAACTCCTTACCGTAGTTTCATCTTCATGCAAGACCTGATCGTATTCTGACATGGCCACGCAGAATATAATCGCTGTAACATCCTCAAAGCAATGTATCCATTTCTTTCGTTCCGAACGCTGCCCGCCCACATCAAATAATCTGAAATCGAGAAGGAGTTGAGTATGGAATTGAGAAGCTTTTAGGCCTGTGACTCACTTGAAGTTGAGATTTTTAAAGGAGAAGTGAACCTCCACAATGCCAGTGGTCTTTACGCGAGTTCGCAAAATATCCTGTTCGGTTGGCTGATAATCCTTGGCGCCTAACCGATCCAAGTCATCCAGAAAGCTGTGGAAATAGAGATAAAAGAAAACAAAATGTATTAAAAATGCTGACACGTCTCCCCTTTCTTAAAAGCAACAGATTAATTTAGAAACCAAAGCTCTTAAATAACTCCCAACCCAATGTGCAGTTTGCTCTGCTCACGTCACTGACCAAAAAAACAACCCAAAACGCTCTGGGGCAACCCTTAAACCAAAATGTATGCTACAATCACGCTCACTGTTCAGTGACTGTGGCACTGATCGGCGAGAGCAACCCCATACCAGGCCCAAGTCAGTCAATCGGTCATAAAATGCGTGCTTCTCAAAGACCAAACTGTAAAAATGTTAGTTGAAAAGGTTGCAGATTCAAGAGAGCGCCAGAGTTTAGCATATAAGAGCGCCAGCATTTAGTTTGTCGCATACATTCATATTGGTTAGCCGAGCCTAGAATGTAAGCTTACACACCGTTATATAGATACGAAGAAGACCTTTTGAATGCGTGAAAGGTCTAAAGCAGACCTGAGGAGAAAGATAAAACAAACGAGAAAGGCAAAGCTAACTTCTGCTGTCACCGAGGTTTTGACATTAAATTGATATACCCTGCGGTAAGCTTATACGCGACCACGCTTTAACTTCCAATTCAAAAAAAAAACATGATAGCCAACCACGTATGTGTGTGAGAGAGGGAAAATAAAGCAAATTAACTCACTAAAACCAATTTAAAACCCATATTTGGAACGACAAGTAGCGGTAGTCAAAGTAAGGTCTTTTGATACGTTTTGGTCCCAGATAATAGGCGGAGAAAAATAAGAGCCCGATAACGCCTCAGCTCAACAGCTCGTTCACGTTGATTAGCACGTAGACAGAGAGAGAAGGCAGACGAACCGATAAACGCGTAAGATCCCCATATATTTACTTTGAGTGAGCAGAAAAGATATCCTCTATGCGGTCAACAAACTTCTAAGCAATTATATCACTAAGTGTATAAAAATCCCCAAAAGGACTTGGCCCTATAACATCGTAAAAGTACTTTTTGACACCCAACATATTTTCACCCCAAACTGTCCAGAGGAAAAAGGACCCAAAAATTAGCATCTAGTCTAACCAAAAGTGCAAAAACATGAAAAATTGAAATTTTTTTGAAACTAATCTTTGTTTTGAACTGACTATTTGTCTTAAATGTATCGTATAAAAGTTATGATTTTACGGCGAGACATAACGCTAATTACTAACCATCTCTAAAAGTACGGACCATCGTCTTTCCAACAGTGGGAGAAAAATGGTTTTCCAAATTCGAAAAAATTGCAATTTTTTCATGTTTTTGCCAGAAACGGCTAGGTTAGGTTAAGTTAGGTTGCAATGGTTAGAATAGGAGAACCCTATTTCTTCACTTAGGCCAATGAAGGCGTACCGTTGTGTTACGCTGTCATCGTAGAGGGAGGGTCTTCCCCGTTAAACCATATAGAAACTAGTAGAAATTTGAGCAGCGAGGCTATATCTATTTAATGTCTGACAGATCGTTTGAGGGACGACCCGAACTTTAATCTTAAGCTGGACAATTTTCCTCCTCATCCACTGAGTTTGAGCTTCAACAGTAATCATTGTGTCTGAGGCCGAGCTAGCGGCGTGTCTTCCTATTAGAAATGTCCAGTAGGGCCCCCACTAATAAAGAGATATTCACTCTATCTTGACGGAGTAACGCCCTAGATTTTTAAGTATTAAGGGTAGGCCATGTAAGCCTAGATATTTCACATGTGTGAATTGTTTGCCATCGATTCATGGTTATTCGATAGGTAGTTTCCTTTGTTTGTAGCTTAAAGGTCGCAAGAGGCACGCCTATGTTGCTATTATCCGGTAGGAGCTGAGTGATGGTGTGTTCTATGTTGGAATGTCCAGGCACCCAAACGAGATTAATTTCAAAGTGCTAAGCCATCTCATTAAGAGATGTGAGGCACTCTGTAAGAGTTTTGGTGTTGTTAATAAAGCCGTCAAGGGCTTTTAATGCAGCTTGACTGTCTGAGAGTGGTTTCCAGAAGGTTGGAAGCCTCCTGGATGGCCATAACCTCTGCCTGGTAAACACTACAATGATCAGGAAGTCTAAATAAAGTTTTTATCCAAACAAATCTGGATGAATACTCCTCTATATGGACAGTTTGGGGTGAAAATATGTTGGGTATCAAAAAAGTACCTTTACGATGTGATAGGGCCAAGTCCTTTGGGGTTTTTTTGTTTCGGTATGCTCTTAAAAATACTCGCGGCCCGAAGGCGTAACCAATTTATGAGTTGCACTGTGTAATAGATGGCGCCACTACTTGATTTTTCAAAACTGACCAATAGATGGCGCCACCACTGTAGCCTTTTCAAAACTAATCTTTGTTTTGAACTGACTATTTGTCATAAATTGTGTATCGTTTATCCGATCTTTATCATTTCTACGGCGAGACATAACGCTAATTACTAACTATCTCTAAAAGGTACGGACCATCGATCTTTGAAACAGTGGGAGATATGATGGTTTTTCCAAATTGCGGGGGCGAGATGGGGCGTGGAAAAACTGAAAATAAACTTGATTTGCCTGCAAGTATAAGAAGTATATGTCCCATACATGTATATATCTGTTATTTCATACAGACGGACAGACATACAGGCACATGGAATATTGACTTGGCTGTTGCCACTGATCAAGAATATATCTACTTTATAGGGTCAGAAATGCTTCCCTTTCCCTGTTACATATTTTAAGCGGTTAACTCCCTCAACGAATTCGTACTAAAATAACTTCAAATGGTCACTTACACCTGTTAATCCAGTTTATCACATTTTGTAAGTCTAAGCAGTTCTGCTTCTAGCTTCTGGTTCAGGCTTAAATGGTCCAAAATGGAATTACCTCAGGTTGGATTCCGTGCAGCATTGTGAATGCACCCATCTATCATGAGCCTATCAAGTTTCGTCACATTGTGTGTATTTAGTTGGTAATTAGTTTTATTTGTGGGTTATAAAACTTTTCGACCGTTCCCCCTTCCATACTCCACTCAATACAAGTTAAATAAAAAGACCCTGCGTGCTTGGACAACTCCAACAAGTAGGTCATAAAAAAGAGCCAACGGTCCGAACTGTCCAGCTCAGAGTTGTGGGTTGTTTGACTTTGACGGTAATTAACATGAAGCACGCAACGTATATTTGGCAAAGGAGATAGCAAAGACAAAGGGCAGGCCAAGAGTTGCTAGGGCCACCACACAAGCTGGAAGAGCGGCTAATTTTAGGTGGCAAGTTGAATCGTCGTAAATAACTTAAAAATTGTACAATGAAAACGATTTTGTTGTTGCTGCTGTGAGTTATGTGGCGGTTTATCTTATGAATCTTTTGTATTTCTGTGCAGCCCTTTGCCTCAATTACGCACATTGAGTAACTTCTAGCGGTCGTAGTCGGGTAACTCTCTTCCTTTTGGTCAAGGAAATTGCTTGGTCACGCTCGCCCTGACATAACCACAACCAACCGTCATAACCATTCAGGCGGAAAAGTTTTGCAGTTGTAAGAAGCCAAAATGCATAATCGACAAATATTTGTTACAATTTATAAAGCAAATGCTAATTGAATGCTAAAAAAATTATTTCATCATTCCGTTCGAATGCAATGGTTTAGTTAGCACTTTGATCTGCTTCTCTCTTTTTTTCACATGTCTTTCATAAAAGTGTTTTGGGAGGAAAACACTGACCCAACAGGTGATTGAAAAGAGATGCGTTTGAAAGCGGAGTTGATGAGACGAATTCTTAATACTTGAGGGACTTGGCCCATTACGTTGTTTGATTAAGTTGAAAATGTTGCATTTTTAAGAACTTGATTTGAGTTAATATGGGTTCGTTTTCAAGAATATTTTAAATTTAGCTAAAATAAAAATTTGATTGATTTTGGACCAGGTGTGAGCGGATTCTTCACATTTGGGTGGGAATAGAGAACGGGGACATACCTCTGTTTGGATTGGAAATGAAGCCTGGATATGCCTGCTGCTTCTTCACGCATATATTCCATAGGATCAGAGACATCGCTGTACAACAAACTTAAAAGAGCCACTCCACCCCCGAATCGGTACATTTAAGTAAGACTGGGAATTGAAGCTGGTACCTTATGCATTTAACGTAGGGAACGATGCGCTAGCACGTTCAGCCGTTGCAGACGGCGATGTTCTCTGTTTCCCCCCTTGGGGTCGAAGACATTTCGCTATTTACACATATACGAACCGAATGCATGCCGAAGCTGAGACCAAGAGAGCAGAAAGCAGTCAACCGCTCGCCAGATTTCGAAATTAGTCAGCTGTACGCTCTCACTTACGCTCTCTGGTTACATTTGGGAATAGAGTCGTCTCGCTCTAATTACAATCAGGGCTGCAAACCCCTCTGAAATCGGAAGAGGTTCACTCCGGGGTTCGAACCCGCTAAACTTTTCGGGTTCGGGTTCACGGAGCGGGTTCAGAAGGTAGGTGAACCTAGGTTCGGGTTCGAATCGGGGTTCAGGAATAATTTAGGCTTTGCCTAATTTAAAAAACATGAATATAAATCGGATCATCCTTATTCAATTGGAGTTATTTTGAATATAATATTCGAGCTTTTTAAGTAGTTTATGGATAAAACACTGACCATTCGGCAAAATTCGAAATATGCGACTTTTTTAGTTCTTTACAATTTAATCTTTGAATTCCTTCAAAAAAGTTTAGAAATCGTTGATTATGTATTTGTCAGAATTCTCTATTTCTAGATCCTAGCTAAAATTTTCAATTCATGTTTATAAGAATGTGAACTTGGGGAGAAACCATTGTTGATTTTTTTAATTAGTTCCTTTTGACGATTATACAATTTAGCAATTTGTCTCTTTGCAAGCAGTTTTTTGTGTTTAAGGACAACATAATAAGTTTCTTAGACCAATAAAAAGGTGTAAGAATTGGAATTGAAGTTAAAGTGTGAGAACGTTTTTATAAGAACTTTCTAAATATGTACGAACATTCAAACCTTAAAACATCCATACAAGAACCATTTGCATTTACGTATTTATGTAAAAAAAAAAACAAAATAAATATTTATACTTATTAAATATTATATATTATTTTTTTTATTTTTCTTTTTTATAGAACATATGTTCTAGGTATGCAAAAGTCTTTTGTTGTTATCTATTTTTAGAATGCTTTTGCATAATTCTTCTTTGGTCATCATTCTTAGTACCGTTATCACACATTTGAGTGGCGAGATTTGATTTTCTTAGGAAATAAAAAAAAAACCAATTAGTGTGCATTTAATGGTCGGCGTGCAACAAATTGGATGTGTTTTGATAAAAAATGAAAAGTTGAGAGTAAATTAAGTAGTTGTTGCAGAAACACAAAAAAATTTTTAAATTTTCCTAAGAATGCCGCGTGGAACACATTTATCAGCTGAGGAACGCGGACGAATCCAAGGATTGAACGAAGGTGGGGCTACCATCACTGAAATAGCTTCCAGAGTGTCTCGACACAGAAATACGATAGCTAATTTCTTAAAAAATCCAAGCTCCTATGGTCAGATTAAACGCAGTGGCAGACCGAGCCACATCGACGATAGGTGCAAGCGTGAGATTAAGCGCCTGGCTGTAAACAATCAAATGTCTTGTACAGGCATTAAACGTCATTTAGAGCTCAATGTCGGTAGAAGACGGATCCATCAAATTTTAACTGAAAATTGTAACCTTAAACATAGTTCCCGGGTGGCTGTACCGATGCTATTGCCACGCCATCTTAAGGCTCGTTTGGCGTTTGCTGACAGGTACAAATTTTGGACCGAAGAATTCCGAAACGTTATTTTTTCGGATGAAAAAAGTTTAATCTTGATGGTCCTGATGGCTGTCATAAGTATTGGCGTGACTTAAGAAAACCAAGAGAAACTCGCCATAAGAGGAATCACGGCGGTGGATCACTGATGATTTGGGCCTGTTTCGGATATGCAGGAAAGTCTCGGCTATGTTTTATTCCAATAAGAACAAACTCAGAAATCTATATTCAATTGCTGGAGAGTGAATTAATAGATTTTGCAGACGATCTTTACGAAGATAGATGGATTTTCAACAGGACAACGCTCCAATCCACACATCAAAAGCCACAAAGGCTTATTTTTCTTCAAGAAAAATACCTGTACTGGAGTGGCCGGCTATCAGTCCTGACTTGAACCCAATTGAGGACCTCTGGGGTATCCTCTCAGCCAGGATTTATAAAGGTGGGAGGCAGTTCGACTCAATTAAGCATTTAAAGTACGCTTTGCTTGCAGAATGGGAGTTAATAAGCAATGAAACTCTCCAAAATCTGGCAGATTCCATGCCAAACCGCCTTGCAAAAGTCTTAGAGGCAAAAGGAAAGCACATTAACTATTAAAGTTGATCAAAAAGTTTGAACTTAATACAAAATTTTAAGAACTATATAAAATGCACATATACTTATTTCCTAAGAATGAAATACATTTGTTAAATAATAATTTTTTGTTAATAAATATTGAAGTACTGTAAGGCAGTTCTTAGTTACTGGCTCTAGAGCAGTGGTGCACAAACACACACTATCAAGCTTTGCGATGGTGTGTGTAGCAGCGAAACACGAAGTAAACATCATTATGTCAAACATGGGCTACAAGCAAAGAAATAAATATGTGTGCGTGCTATTTATAGAACACACGTATTCTCTCTTTCTATGCGTGTGTCGGCTGCGACGCCGGCAGCATTTTCAGTTCCTATCCCGTGGGACAGGCCGTAGGCGTTTTGTGCACCACTGCTCTAGAGCTATAAGTAAAAAATATACTTGGCTTGAATCGTTTGGTTTAAAACAAGGTTTTTCCAAAAATGTTAATGCACATATACTTATTGCACTGAGCGCTGCGTTTTTTTAATTTTATTGTTTTTTGATTAATTTTTTGAAATAATTTTAACCGAACCCCTTTTCAACTTTTTCTTCGCTCCGGTTCAGTTTGAGGTTCGGGCTTTTTTTTTTTTAATTTTAAGTACATTTTTTTTTCTCCCGGTTAAGTTTCGTTCCGGCTTTCCTAAAATCTCCGACTCCCCTGCCATGGAGTCGACTCACACCGAATTGGATCGCTGTCCTTTACAATAGGTTTCCACTAGGGTTGTCGGAATAGGTGTTAGGCCTTATGTCTTTGAATCACTTTTGAACCGGGTTTAAACGCTTTCGAATCGGTTCGTAGACCAAAGGCATAAAGTTTATTTCAAAGTTGAAAAATGCTTCTATTTATGGTTCGGCCAAGCAAATGCTTCGAGTGTAAGTGCAACCAAACTTCACCATGTTGTTTTTACTTTGCCTACAAATCCCTAAACGTTAATGATCAATCAAATCTTGATGGAAAACCGTTAGGTTTTAATGCCAAGTTTGGCCCCTTGATTGGGCACTTTCAGTTTCATACTTTCAGCGGCAACATCAGCTGTTCACAATTAGCAACAACATCCTAAAATACAAAACTAACATTGAGCGCAAACACAAAATAAAGGCAAAGTTGGAGCGGCACATAGACGCGTATAAGTAGACTAAGAAGCCCGCCGATCGCGTTTAGTGCGTTGCGGTTAGTCTACGAGGCAGCAGCTCCAGCGCCACTTTCGGTTTCGAGTTTGCTTTTGCACGTTTGCGTGACGAGGAGAAGTCGAGTTGGCGAATATTTTGTGTGTGTGAAATCAACAAATAACAATAGAAATCAAACAGCATTAAAAGTGGTTTTAATTGCGCGCCACAAGGCAAAAGTAAAAACTCAACAAACTGCAACCAATTACCTTGGCAAAACTCAAAACCCAACCAACTGGCCCGGCAGTCATCGGTGCAAAAAAAAAAAAAGAAAAATACATTTCCACCAGGCGTTTCCACAAACCCATTTAGGTAAGCTCTCCACAGAGTTGACATACCAATTCGACCAAGAGCAGGCAAACTAGTTGAGTGAATTTGAGTTGTGGATTTCGGACACACCCATCAAACAAAATTATGGATTGAAATGATTTGCGAAAGTCAAACGAAACGAAAAGTGTGAGGAAATATCTTTGTGTGTTAGTCAAATCCTAGTTGAAGTTTCAATTTCACTTTCGTACGCTTAACGAGCTGGGGATGGGCCAGTGTTCTGTAGTCTCAACAATGGCCCTAAAAGTCAACGACAAGAGCTGCTTGACATTTGCCTACGTTTCTGTGTGGCGGGGATTATCACTCAAATTCATTATAAGCAAGCCGCGATACACCACAGACCCACTCCCACACCCACACACACACAAACACACGTACACAAGTCGTGGCTCAAGGTCGCTGCTTATGTGGCAAGGGCAAGGATGAGCTGAATATGCTGGCCTTCTTCTTTTTTCTTTTGTGCTAAGCAGAACTAAGCAGATTTTTTCAACAAAATTTTGGGCAGTTAAATAACACACACACATTCACACACACACATACAAACGGGGAACCCACACCAGAGCCGAAAGTCAAGTCAAACTGGGAACAAGTCAAAGAAAAGGAGCTTAATCAAATGCTCAATGCTTGGGCATTGTTAACTGCCTTCGATACACACGGCGTATGAGCAATCGCAGGCCTCAATGCTAACGCCTGCGCACCTTACACACATTGCTCATACGCAGCGTGGTAGAAGGGAAGGGAAGGGGAACGACTTTTGTTGAGAGCGAATGAAATTTATATTTCAACAGAGATGCGGCTCATCTCAATAAATTGTACAAACATATTTCATGTTTTATGTAAGGCCCGTACCTGAGCTCTCAGATAATCGCCTTAAAACAGAAAAAATTTCTGTATTTAAGAAAATTTTTATCAGAAATTGAGTAAAGTTATCCTAAAACGAGAAGGCTAAGCTAACTTCGTCTTTGCCGAAGTTTTTAACCTTTAACAAATATGCCTTCCTATACGATATATTCATCCGATTTTGACCAAAACTCTCCTAAATTGTGTTGAAACAGATAATCTTAATAATTGCGGAAGTAGAAAGACGTTACCATTGAAAACAAAACAGTTTTTCTCACTAGAACCCACTTTTTCGACCGATAGTTCCTATGGCAGCTATATGTTATAGTCATCCGATTTTGAGCAAACTTAACAGATTTATGGGCATATAATATTGATCATTCACCAAGTTTGGCAGCGATTGCGCAGGAAGCTAAAATTCTTCACTCGTATTTCAAGATCGATAAATGAATTCTCATTTTGACCTTACAAACCGAGTTTCAATTCAATCGGTGAACTACTCTATTTTTTTCTAAATTTTCCGGGAATTTTTACGCATGGGGCGGACTTTCCGAGATTGAAAAATCATATTTTAAATTATTTTGTATTCTACCCTTAAAAACCGAGTTTCAACCAAAAGGATGAAAAATATTTTATTTCATGCCGAATTTTTCCGGGAATTTGACGACCGTTGGCTCAAATTTTGCTACATCAGAAAATAACGTTTTAAATTATTTCGTATTCTACCCATACAAACCGAGTTTCAAGACAATCGGATCAAAAATAGTTTTTTGCATGCAGAATTTTCCGTCCATTTTTCTTGGAGGCGATTTCTCCGAAATCGGGAAAACACATGTCAAATCATTTCGCATACTATGCTTACAAACCAAGTTTCAAGTCAATCGGATGAAAAATTTTTTTTATACAAACTTTTTCCGACGCTTTTCCGACTTTTCCGGGTGTAATTTTCCAAATTTTCATTCTTAGTGCGCGCCTGCATAACTAAACGAAGGTCTTTCAAATCTCAAACCTGTAGTATAAGCCGTTTAGGCTGTGCGTTAATAATATGTCAGTCGGGCGTACAGATTTATATATATAGATAGTTGTGAATTATGTGAAAGCATAGAAAACTTATACATACGAGTTTTGGGGACGTTTGCGTTGAAGACAAAAAATTTTTCTCACTAAAACTAGTTTTTCGACCGATCGTTCCTATGGCAGCTATATGCTATAGGCGTCCGATCCGGCCGGATCCGACAAATGTGCAGCATATTTGTACCAAACGACTTCGTGCAAAGTTTGGTAAAGATAGATTTAAAACTGATGGAGGAGATAGCATAGAAACAGACGGACAGGGCTATATCAACTCAGCTTGTCATGCTGATCAAGAATATATATACTTTATGTAGACGGAGATGCTTCCTTCTATGCGTTACAAACATCAGGAAATACGGGCTGATGATTCCAGCAGCTTATAACCCACATTAAAACAGTGCATTTTTGTGGATGTAACGGTAGTTCGAGAGTCCTTTTGGGGTGGCTTATCAGCTCAAATCAGAAAATTTGATTTGTTGACGTATCCGTAGAGCCAGAAATGTGCCCCGTCACTGAACAAAATTTTGGGCGAAAACAGCGGATCTTCATACATACATGTAAAGCCTTTATCTCTTACCATCTTTGAGATCTCTGCGTTCATACAGACGGCTGATCAAGAATATATATACTTTATAGGGCGGTGCACACAGAAATCTTCAGAGATTTTGCCGACGCTTGGTTCTCTCACAGTTTTTAAAAATTCGTTGGAGCCACAGAACGGGGTTTTCTAGAGATTTCATTTTCTCATAATTAGAAAATCTAGTTGTTCCATCTCTTAAAACAGGGCTGAAACTCTCGCCAAAAAGTTTCCCTTAATTTTTAGATGTGGGTTCAATTTAATGATTACCTGAAAATTTTTGATTGTGTATATATGTTTTATGATGCATTTTTAAATAATAAATTAAATTTTTAAGTCGCATGCTCCAACAGAATAAAATGCAAAATTTAAAATAAATAAGAAAATTGCAGCATAAAACATGGGGTCTTAGTTTCCATCCCTTAATCCGCTCACCATAATTTAGAGCTGACCTTTAGAAGGCGCCATATATCGTGAAACAATGAAGACTTTGGAAAACGCTCCTAACAAAACATTAGAGCAGCGGTCCGGGCAGTTTATTTTCCATAGCCCT
Organism: Lordiphosa stackelbergi; assembly: GCA_018904235.1. Classification (NCBI taxonomy): domain Eukaryota; kingdom Metazoa; phylum Arthropoda; class Insecta; order Diptera; family Drosophilidae; genus Lordiphosa; species Lordiphosa stackelbergi. The sequence continues at coordinate 261,110 of JAEIFU010000079.1, forward strand.
TCCTACTGGCCACCCGGCCCGATTTTTTATCTATCTATTTTTTTATAACAAATTTTTTATAAAAAAAGTTATTTTACTTTTTCTTTTTTTTTTTTTCCCCCTCTCTGTTTTTTTTTTTATTAAAAAAAAAAAAAAATGTTAAATAAAAAAATTAAAATAGTGGTGAATTTGTTGAAATTTTTAAAATTTCTTAAAAAATAAATTTTTTTTTTTTTTTTTAATTTTTACCAAAAAAATTTTTTTTAATAACCTATTTTCAAATTGTCTTAAAACTTTGAAATGAACCTTATGCACACCGCAGAATTTCACGCTTGAGTTTAACTTAAGCGCTTGCCGACTTGGCAGAGGCTATTCGAGTTGATTATTGTCAACAAATAAACCATAACGTTTTATTTGCCTACCCAAAAGACCTCCGGGCTTTGCTCTTCCTCTTTGTCTGCACGCACATGCACACATGTGTTACCCTAGGGCCCATTTTGTTTGCAGTTTTCCCCAAGAAAGACAATCATAGATTTGAAAATAAAATTGTTCACTGTTTGTTTCCAAGTTGCCTGAACTAAGTGCTGTCATTTCGGATTGCGTCTCGCGTCGTGGAGTATTGGGTAAACTATTGGGGTAATTGATAAAGCTTGCTTGTACTTGTGTTATGTGCACTTGTATTCAACACCTTCACTGTTTAGTTTTACATAGCTTCTAGCTGATACTCAGTAGTTTATGAAGTCATCGCTGATGATTGATTTCTCAAACAATAAGTTTGCTCTTTTCGAGAACTATACGAAAAGGCAGTCAAGTGCTTAAACTTGTTCAATACTTGCATCCATAATTTGATTACATAAAGCAACTGTTTTCAGCTTCAGAAATGTCCCGGTTACGCGCCACAACCATTGCCCTGAAGAGATGCTCCAGCAGCGCGCTGTTGCCTCACGACATTGGATCGGCAGCAAATGGAGCTGCGGCTCTGCCTCCCACAGGACTGGGCGTGGCAACGGAAATTGAAAAATCAATTGCAATGCAGCGACATAAACAGCCGCAGCCACAGTTACAGCCCAGGGAACTGAAATCAACAAAAGAGAGGTACAAACATGCTTAACCCCCCCACCACCACCTCCCACTAAACGAAATTCTTCTTTTGCAGTCGCCCCGTCACAGCCACTACAAAAACTTCCGCAACTGCAGTACGACCCTATGCTGACATACCTGGTCCCCAGCCCTTACCCCTAATTGGCAATTCCTGGCGTTTTGCTCCATTAATAGGTAAACTTGACAGCAGCCTGCACTTTTCATTAACACTGAATCTGAACTGACAATTCCCTTGCATTCCAGGAACTTACAAAATTAGCGATCTGGATAAGGTTATGCACGAGCTGCACGTCAACTATGGTAAAATGGCCAAAGTGGGAGGTTTGATTGGCCACCCGGATTTGTTGTTTGTCTTTGATGGCGACGAGATACGTAATATATTCAAAAAGGAGGAGGCAATGCCACACAGGTGGGTGGGTTGGGGGGTGGGGGGGAGTCTGTCTGTGTAAATGTTTGGTTTGTGTGGCGAAAAGTAATATTTGCCTCAGACATACAGCTTATAGATAGATGACGGTCTCTCTGTATGCCTGCAGACGTTTCTGCTTATGGATCATTTAGATGCAAATCGTGTGAAATATGTAAGCATTAATTTGACATTGAGTTTAACGGTTGCAATTTAAGACTCTGATGTAAAATGCTTTGAATGTACAAGATTGTAGATGCTTTCAATTGTCTAAATGTAATCCAATGGATATAGGAAATTGAGGGTCTAAAAGCAGTTCAGATACAAAGAAAGTTGTCTTTTTTTGGTCCGAAATTGTATACTAATACCTTCCTGTCAAGTGGATGCTGAAAACATACCTCTCCCGCACGACCACATAGTGGATTTCGCGATATTTGCGCCCCGCGCCGCGTAAATATGTGAAGATTGTGGCATCAGTACTGCTTGCCCATAACTGGGAACGTATAGATTCCTAAGTCTTTCCCAAAAATTACAAATTTCGCATTGTCTTTTCCCCTTTTTCACCATCCCCTCTGCCCCCGCTCCTTCTTGCTCTTCCTTACTCATTCCCCATTCACCCACTTCGCCGTCAAATTTTCCAAATTTTCTTTCTTAGTGCGCGTCTATGCCAAATCTTAGATCTCTGTGATAAGCAGTTTTGGCTGTGGGTTGATAATATGTATGTCAGTCAGTCAGGCCTAAAGATTTATAAGTAAAGGTTTTTTAATACAGCCCAAAGGGGCCCCTAAGCCGAATCTCATCTTCTTATTTTCGCACAAGTGAAGGAAACCTACAGTTTAACTTCGAATACGAATGTCAAAGCAGGTCGGTGTACTCCCAACTTGGCGGTGCGACGGCTCGCAGATATGTTAACAGAGGCACTCCGCAAGGAGGTGTTCTCTCTCCGCTGCTGTGGGTTGTAACAGTTAACCAACTGCTGCAACTTATGGAAGCGGAGGGACACGTAGTGGTGGCGTATGCGGATGATATTGCCATCTTCAAATGTGGAATTTTTCCTCAAACTCTGTGTGACCTTATGCAGACTGCACTGACAACACTCGCTCAGTGGACTAAATCGTGTGGCTTAGGCGTAAACCCAGCCAAGACGGAATTAGTTCTTTTCACCAGAAAGTACAAAATTCCCGAGCTGATTCCTTCTAAAATTAACGGAGTAAATATTGCAGTTGGTGACAATGCCAAATACTTGGGTGTCGTTCTGGATAAAAAGCTACTCTGGAAAGACAATATAAACGAACGCATAAAGAAAGCAACCATCGCTTTATACTCGTGCAAAAGGCAATAGGCCGCAAATGGGGTTTTTCCCCCTCCATAGTACACTGGCTATACACAGCCGTCGTTCGTCCCATATTACTGTATGGATCACTAGTATGGTGGCCAGCACTCGGGAAACAATCAGTCATGAAAAATCTCCACAAAGTAAATATGTATTAGTGGCGCTCTCCGAACAACACCGACGGAAGCGCTTAATACTATTCTTCATCTTCTACCGCTAGACCTTTTAGCAAAGCAACTGGCTACCACAACAGCCTTAAGACAGGGGCAATTTTGGACACTTTACCATACTCGAAGAACAAACGAGTATACCATTAACTACAGACTACTGCATACCACAAACGACGTTCGACAAACTATACGACGTCTACATCCCAAGCCGCCATGTGTGGGAAATCCTCCCCCACAGCAGAGCCAACGCCATTAACATCTACACTGATGGATCTAAGCTCGACGAAAAAGTAGGACCTAGATCTAAACTTGTCGTTCCGCCTTCCCGACCACTGCAGTGTGTACCAAGCGGAAGTGGTAGCCATCCAGGAAGCCGTCACCTACCTTAGCACACTCACGGTCAAAGAAGGCGACGTATTTATATACTCAGACAGTCAAGCAGCCCTCAAAGCACTTGACTCACATACAAACAATGCTAAAACCCTTACTAATTGTCGCGTATCTCTTAACGAGATCGCACGACATTTCAGTATACACCTTATATGGGTGCCTGGACACCGCAACATAGAGGGAAACGAGTCTGCTGACAAACTTGCCAGAATAGGAACCACCATCGAGCTCCTTTCAGAGAAGAGCATGATTGGGATGCCTATGGCAACATATAAGCTGCATATAAAAGCTGAAACACTCCGTCTCGCTACGGATCGGTGGGATACCATTTCCTACTGTACCGTATCTAAACTCACGAAAACGTACAAACACACTTTTACGACTCAGAAGAGAACACATATCGCTTCTGGTTGGAGCCCTCACGGGGCACTGTCTTATTGGCAGACACGCAGCACGCCTAGGCGTTGCTCACCATGACTTCTGTAGAAGTTGTAAACAAGAAGAAGAGGAGGAAACAGTACAACACCTTCGCTGCCACTGCCCCGCTTTAAGTAGAAGAAGACTAAGGACACTTGGTCAACCTCTCCTACTCAGCCTCACGGAGACATCCGATCTAGAGATCCCAGCTCTATTAAAATTTATTCTGTCCACACAATGGTTCAGTACCGAGGACCCGCCTCAGTCTTAAAAAGGGTTAACAGGGATGGCATCGCAATGGGCCCATAGCGGCCTAAGTGGGAGAGCGACTTGTCGCCAATAACTGGAGAAGGTGATCGGTTGTGAAAGAGTTTTTCACTGTCACTGTCCAGTCATTGTCAAGTCATATTCAACTCACTGTTTAGTCACTTTTAGGTCACTGTCAAGTCACTGTCAATTCACTGTTAAGTCACTGTCAAGTCGTTGTTAATTCAACATCAAGTCACCGTCAAGTCACTTTTAAATCACTGTCAAGCCACTGTTAAGTCCCTCTTAAGTCACTGTTAAGTCACTGTTAAGTCACTGTCAAGTAACTGTTAAGTCACTGTTTAGTCACTTTAGGTCACTGTCAAGTCAATGTTTAATCACTGTCAAGTCACTGTCAAGTCACTGTTAAGTCACTGTCAAGTCATTATCAAGTCACTTTTTCGAAGTCACTGTTTAGTCACTATTAAGTCACTGTTTAGTCACAGTTAAGTCACTGGCAAGACACTTTCAAGTCACTGTCAAGTCATTATCAAGTCACTATTTCGAAGTCACTCTTAAGTCACTGTTTAGTCACTGTTAAGTCACTGTTAAGTCACTGTTAGTCACTGTTAAGTCACTGTTAAGTCACTGTTAAGTCACTGTTTAGTCACCGTTAAGTCACTGGCAAGTAACTTTCAAGTCATTATCAAGTCACTTTTTCAAAGTCACTCTTTAGTCACTGTTAAAGTCACTGTCAAGTTACAGTCAAGTCACTATCAAATCACTGTTTAGTCACGTCACTGTTCCCCCTCTTTCCCCCCTTTTACCCACCTCTTTCAACACCTTTAATGAATTTACTTGCCCCCTTGGAATTCTTTTTCAAATGCCTTTTTCCGGTCAGTGGCATTTAATCAGATTTCACTGTCCTTGCACACCCACACATCATCACCCCACTCACTCCTGCATATCCGGTTTATTTTTACGCACTTCCATTTTCCCGTCGACCGCAATGAATTCTTGATTATTTATGCGCATATTGCATTAAGTTCTTAATTAAATTATTGATGCGTGTGGGTCGTAAGTGACAGTCTGCCATATTGGCTAGAGCTGAAGGCAGAGTGCAATTACTGCCCTGCCATTTACCTACTCATCAGAACTGAAGGACTTATGCAACTATTAGAAATGCCCATAACTTAAGGGCCCTTACAAAACCAGCTTAGCTTTCACTTCACACATGTCTCCAAGTTATAGGCCTAGGCAGCAGTCAAGCCGAAATCGTAGTCATTCACAAATAAGTTTGGGCCCAAATCTCACACACCGAGACCAATGAACAAGCTTTCTTTTATTCGCACGCTATTCTTCAGGTGACCATGAACCAAATTCAAGCGAAAAGATGCGAAACGGAGAGCAAAACAGCAAGTCATCATTTAGCAGTCAAGAGAATCCGTAATAAATTATTATTAGACAACATTAACAAAATGTGCACAAATATGTGCACAGCGTTGTCTATTGAAAGATTGATGAGTTGGGTTAGCTGATGGCTGATTGAAGTGACTGACTGACTGACTGATGAAGATATTTAATACAACAAGCTTCTGACAAGTTATTACAACTTTGCGGCAAGCAATTTCCAAGGGGCGTGAGCGATTTAATGTCGCACATTTGAGTTGAAAACAAAAAACTTTTACGAGACAAGTCGTAAAACGCCTCATCGATGTGGGGTAAAAAGGCAGGCGGCATTTTCAGTTGGTGAGGTCAGGTTGTGGTCAGGTTGTCTTGTGAGATAATAATCCAATTGATATGCAAAAGACGTGGCACGCGAGCTGAAACCTACAAATGTTGGGAATTTCTAATAAAAAAAATTCATAAATTTAGATGGACTGCGGATAAAAAAAATGCTGCGTTTTTATTTGAAAAATAAAATGACCATCTTTTAGTATTGTGGTACAATAGGAGCAATCGAGGACTAACCGATACTCGATTCCAATATTTTTGGAACTAAAACTAAACATATTTAGTAAATATATAAAGATTGTGAATTTCACAGCAGCATCAGCACTGCTTGCCCCTAATTGGGAACGTATAGATTCCAAAGTCTTTCCCAAAAATTAAAGGGACAATATTTTTGGATAATACTTTCGAAATAAGTCCCGTTTCCCGAACTAAATAGCAAAACAAATTGACCTAATGGCAGCCACTTTTCAATTATAATTCAATTCAAATTGCCTTTCCCCCTTTTCCACACTCCCTAGTCTACAGCTCTCAACTCTTTCCTCTCGCAATCCGTCTCATTCCTCTCCCCCTCCCTTATCCTGCGCTCTCCACTCCGCAGCTATCATCTGTCTCAGAGAGCGAAGACACATACATTCATTCATGATGAAATAAGTGTGAGGTAGTCCCGTCGTGTGAGCGGCCTACCCTCTGATGACACAACAGTGTCCTTCAGCGAGGAAGAGGTAGCAATAGCAATCGGAGTCGAAGCCGTCAACAGCGATGCGACCAGATGGATTGGCCACCATCATGTTGAAGCACATTGGGCCGCTGGCGATCAGGTACCTGACCCACACATTTAACCTGTGTGTCAGGACCCTGGTCATCCCGAGTATTTGGAAAACTGGGAAAATAATTCCAATACTCAAGTCCGAGAAGCCAATCACCCTCCTATCCCCGATTGCCAAAATACTCGAGACCCTCCTACTACCGACTCTAAAAGAGCATCTCCGCCCCGCCAAGCACCGACATGGCTGGTCACAGCACCACATCAGTCTTATGCGAACTCACCACCACCATCGTTGCAGGTCTTAACAGCGTACGACCCCACGAAAGGTCTATCCTCGTAGCCCTAGACCTGTCAAAGGCCTTTGACAGGGTTAGCCATTCCATCTTGCTACAGGACGTACCCCAACACAAACCACATCAAGAGGTGGTTAGCAAACTACTCTCTGGTAGGCTAAGATCTACTCGCATCATCAAGCAAGGGTCCCCTAAGGCTGTGGTCCCTCCCCCTCTGTTCAACACCTACATAGCAGGGGTCCCCCCCTACCCCTGAGATCAAGATCGTAACTTACGCTGATGATTGTACAGTCACCTCCACAGGGAGGGACATTCACCAACTGGAAGAGAGGATAAACGACTACTCCCACGCCGACAGGAACCTCAGCCTGTCGACCACAAAACCTCTCCCCCGACAAAAGTAACGAAGCTGGACATCCACATTAAACAGGTTACCCAACAAACATCCTAAGATCCTAGGCGCACCTTCGACTCCATGTTCACGCCAAACATTCGGAGGAGGTGATTAAGAAGGACAAGAGTCGGAACAAGGTCCTAAAGGCGATTGCTGGCAGTACATGGGGAAAGAAAAGGAGACGATCTCGACTACTTACAAAGCCATAGGAAGATCCATGCTCAACTATGCTGCTCCGATATGGTCCCCGTCAATAAGTGACACCCAATGGCGAAACCTCCAGCTTACGCAAAACGCTGCGCTGCGAGTCACAAAATGACCCACCCCGACCATCTCCACCAAGAGACTGAGATGCTCTCCTCACTCTACAGTACCTCATCGGATGCCACTGCTAATCTCATCAAACCACGACTGCACCAAGGAATGCATGTCAAGGAGACCCAAAGCAGTCCGATACGACCTAAGGACAGAACTCCCGAAGGTAACATCTCTTGGGAAATGGCTCGGTAACAGCAACAACATCCGCTGAGGCCATAAAGAAGGCACATACCGACATGGTCGCCTCCACCATAGAAGCTACCAGAGAAAATGTTGTCCTAGGGGCAGGCCGCCGCCTATCGATCCAGATGAGAAGACCCTCTGCAATAGCGACACCCATCAACAACTATCTTGCCCGCATAAACCCAGAGAATTGCTGATGAATGTCCCAAAACGAGACCAAACACCTGTTCGAGTGCCCCCTAAACCAAACTGATCTCACGCCCCTAGACTTGGTGATGGTCCCGTCCAGTAGAGGTTGTTTCCTTCCCCAAATGGACAGGGAATAGTTTCTATATCATACTAACCTTTTACTCTCTCAAATTTCTACTTTTTCTTCCTTTCAACGCATACAGCCGTTACAACAACAACAATACTTGATATAATAAATATTTTTTTTCCATAAAAAAAATTTTTCCTGCCGTTACCTCAACACTACTCAAAACAAAATATTATGTTCCCCATTCCACAAATTTTCCAAATTTTCTTTCTTAGTCGCGCTTATAACTAAATGAAGGTCTATGCCAAATTTTAGATATCTAGGCTAAGCAGTTTTGGCTGTGGGTTGATTATATACAGATTTCTAACTTTAGATGTGGTTGGAGAAGCTACTTTCCCTGTGTTACAAACATCCGGACAATCCAAGGGTGTCCGTAGGAAACCCCTTTTGTTTTTTTCACTTAACTTTTGCTGTACGCTGTTGACAGTCAGAAATTGTTAATGCAAACTCATGTCGTCTTAAAGACCAAACAAATGTGATTGTTGTTTCTGTCATGTCGCCGTCCTGTCTGCACCCGTCTGCTTCGTCTGCTCCGTCTGTCAAAAGACTAACATCCTTCTTTCATTATATTTTTTGGCAGACCCTCGATGCCTTCGCTGCGGCATTACAAGGGCGACCTACGACGCGACTTTTTTGGCGATGTGGCCGGCCTAATTGGCGTGTAAGTATATCAGGCAAATGGCTTGAAACAAGCCAACCAAATCACATACATTCAAGCCATGTAATCCTCTTCAATTAGGCACGGACCCAAATGGGAGGCCTTCCGTCAGGAGGTGCAGCATATATTGCTGCAGCCGCAGACAGCCAAAAAGTATATTCCGCCACTCAATGACATTGCCAGCGAGTTTATGGGCCGGTAAGTTGGAGGCGGAATAAAGAACCGGCTGGTTGCATAACTACATCATTTGCCATTTTGCAGCATTGAGCAAATGCGCGATGAGAATGACGAATTGCCTGCCAACTTTCTGCATGAGCTCTACAAATGGGCTCTTGAGTGTGAGTAGAGGAGGGTGCGGGTGCGGACCAAAGGAAACTAAATTAAATTCATTGATTTTCCAGCTGTGGGTCGCGTCTCGTTGGACACTCGCCTGGGCTGCTTATCGCCCGAGGGCAGTGAGGAGGCCCAACAAATCATTGAGGCCATCAATACCTTCTTTTGGGCAGTGCCAGAGCTAGAGCTGCGTATGCCTCTATGGCGTGTCTATCCCACCAAAGCCTATCGCAGTTTTGTCAAAGCTTTGGATCAGTTTACAAAGTGAGTGAAGCACCAGGTAGCAGGGATTGTTCTCTCCTTTACGTTTTTTTTGTTTTGTAGCATTTGCATGAAGAACATTGGCAAGACCATGGACAAGGCAGAAGCTGATGAGGCCCAGGGATTGCCAAAAAGTGAAGCCGACATTTCGATAGTCGAACGAATTGTGAGAAAAACGGGAAATCGTAAATTGGCTGCCATTCTGGCCCTGGATTTGTTCTTGGTGGGAGTGGATACGGTAGGATCTAATAATAAACATCATAAAAGTAGTTAAGACTGAGCTGCTCTTGCAGACTTCTGTGGCAGCCTCGTCGACCATTTATCAGCTGGCCAAGAATCCGGATAAACAGCAACGCCTCTTTGAAGAACTGAAACAGTTGTTTGACCAAAGCGATGCGGAAATCAATCAAAATGTCCTCGAACAAATGCCCTATATGCGAGCCTGCGTTAAGGAAACTTTGCGGTGAGAAATCTTTAATTTAAAGACGGGATTCTCAACTTATTCTTCTCTCTCTGGCAACAGCATGCGACCCGTAGTCATAGCCAATGGACGCAGTCTACAATCAGATGCAGTTATCAATGGCTATCAAGTGCCCAAGGGGGTAAGTTTGTATAACAATGCCATAACTTAATGTAACCAAATGACTTCATCACCTACACAGACTCATGTCATCTTTCCACATTTGGTGGTCTCAAATGACCCCACATATTTCCCTGAACCCAAACGATTTCTGCCTGAACGTTGGCTTAAGCAGGCAGCAGCAGGTGAGCGTTAACCCATTTATTCCCTACTAAGTTCATTATCTACACATCCTTGTAATATTTCAGATGACAACTGTCCACATGCCAACCAGAAGATACATCCCTTTGTCAGTTTACCCTTTGGGTTCGGGCGTCGCATGTGTGTTGGCAGGAGATTTGCTGAAATCGAGTTGCACACTTTACTGGCCAAGGTGGAACATGACTGTCCTAGGTTCACTTCAATTTACTTTAATAATTTCCGTTTCTTCCAGATCTTTCGCAAATACAAAGTCTCCTACAGTTCGGGGGAATTTGTGTATCGTGTCAACTCCACATACATTCCGCAGTCACCGCTGAATTTTAAGCTAACGCTGAGAGATGAATAAATACCGCAGATGTCCCTGAGTCCAGCTTCCACCTGCGGCTGCTGCTGTCGCTGCAGACACGGCGGATGTGTGATATTATTAGTCAAAGTGCAGCTGTCACGGTTTCGCTTTTCGTGTGGTGCGTGGGAGTTTTTAATTAAGCAAATGTACACACACATACACAAGTGCATTCATCCATTTCATACATTATACGCTGTACATGTCTAGTTTAAATAAGTTAAGTTTAAGTAGTACTTAATCAATTTTACCTATGGATTAAAAGTTGTAGCCGGAAAGTATGCAACACTTTGATTTTGCTTGTCGAGAAAAGCCTCAAATAAGAAAGAAGGTAGAAATTAAGAGCAAATCCCATTCGCTTTTGTATGTTGCGTACGTTACCGTCCCACTCAGAGCACCAGAGCAGATAGCTCGAAAGTGTTTAACTTCCAACACATTTTTTTTCCCTTTACACACTATAGAAGGGTATCCACCAATGGAAAAAAACTTTTTAAGTAAATCGATTATTTATTTATTATTTATTTCCTTGCACTTTATTTAATATTTTTTGTTTAATTATGTGACAGGGTTCATTATTTGAACTATAGTTCATTATTTTAACTACTTAAGCAAATTTTAATACAGCGCACACACTGTTTGATGAGACACAGCCATGCCGGTTTCGATGGATTTGTTGAGTTTGCGTGCGCGTAAAATCAGGGCTTCGGTGCTTGCTCGCGCAGTTGCTCTGTCAGTTTGTTGAGAGGAAACTGTTTTGCTATATGCTAAATGCTGGAAGGGATTTCTTAATGTTGTAATGTAGCTATGTCTTCATAGAAGTCGCAGCCATGGATCACACATGTAGTGTGGGGGGAATCTTTACACAATCAGGGAGTCTCCCTTTACCCCTGCCTCTAAGTAAATTCAGGTTAACATGTCAGCCAGTTAGTCAGCCAATATAGGCGTTGGCACGCTTTACCGACATTTTTTTCCTCTGGAGAAGAGACGATGTTACCGTCTGGTTGGACCACTTTAAGCTCAACTGTAAATTTCTGGGTACAATGCTCGGAAAAGAAACAAAGTACCTCCTAGGCCTTGGCTAGATTGTGGCTGTGCACTCGAAAAACACGTTCTTGGTCTTAGGCAAGTTCTTCGATCGATCACCATTAATGATGGGCAGCAGTGAGAGAACCACACAATTGGCACCATAGATCACTGGATAGACGGAAGAGCCACGAATGATGAGCACATATTGCTTAAAATGGCCATAGAAGTCCATCAACTGCAGGCCAGTCATCTCCTGAGTTTGGTTAAGCGGTTTAAATGCGATTCCCTCTGTCGCCAAATTCTCGTCCCTGTAACGTGTCCATGTCGTGGGTGCCAATGGCCACCAGGGTACGCTTACGACAAATGTTCTGGAGCAGCTTATCCTGCGGATCAATGAAACTGTTGTAGGACTCTTGGGTAATGGACACATTGTGAAGCACAGCGGCCACAGTATGTGGACGAATCTCTGCCCTGGACGTGGCAACTCTTCGCACCTGTTGCTGGGTTGGCTCGACAAACCCAAACTTTGGCATTGAGATATGATAGTCTAGTAGTTTTTAAATGTGAATAGCTTGTTAAATTCATAGAAAATCATTATGAAATGCAGGCCTACTAGATTATCATATCTCATGTATCAGACAATGAGTAAACGCCTTAAAATTTGCTTTAGTGGTAAAAAAATGAACTATAGTTCAAAAATATGAACTATAGTTCAAAAAATGAACTATAGTTCAAAAAATGAACTATAGTTCAAATGAACTATAGTTCAAAAAATGAACTATAGTTCAAAAAATGAACTATAGTTCAAAAAATGAACTATAGTTCAAAAAATGAACTATAGTTCAAAAATAGAAATACAATAATGTTCAAAAAAAGAACTATAGTTCAAGTTAATATGAACTATAGTTCAAAAAAACTCACTTTTTTTAGTAATGGAATGGGGGGAGAAGTAAAGGAAGGAGTAAATGAGAAGAGGGATTATTTGGGAAAAAAAAAAAAGTTTGAGTGAGTGGGAGGGAGGGGGGAAAAGAAGTAAGAAGGAAGAAAAGAGAGAAAAAAATTCGTTGGTTAAAAATAACTGTTATATACCGGACAGAGAGCAAGTTTTTTTGGGTTTTGTTCGCTGAGGCGTAAACGGTTAACAGTTATTTGCGAGCTCTGCTTCAAACTGATTCTGATATTGTTTGATTATATACTGTTGAAGGCACTGCGAAGCGCGTCGGGTTATATGCTGTAGTATATATCTCAAAAACGGCTGGACGGATTTTTAAGTTCTTTGATATGTTGGATTTGTTCCCACCCCAAATACGTAAGACAGTCGGTCCAAAAAAATGGCGAAAATTTGCAAAATGTTTTTAAATAGTGTAGATTTTCATCAAGATTAAATGGCAATCGCTTAAGCCAATAGGTCCATGGAAATAGCGAAATTCTCTGTTTGGTCAACCAGTCGATTAGTTTTTTTGTGCAATTTTAAATGCTGCCACTCAGAATATTTAAAAATTCCCAAGAACAATTCCCAATCCAATGAAAAGGACGAGAAATCGTACGAGAAGAGCGCCGCGTGAGTATGGCCCGAATTCGTGTTTCGCAATCGAGTCGGAAGGCAATGAGAAATCGTCGAGCTCATCTCACAGATCAACAACAAAATAATCTTCGACGCGCAAGAAGAAATGCTTCAAGTGTTGATTTGAATCGAGCAGCGTTTTTATACGATGGGCTGGCATCCTTTTGTTCGCATTGGTCCAATGGACGTTGTTTGTGGGCATTGCGGCGTATTGAAGTTTTCTGGAGAATCGCCTGGACTGCGTTGCCTTGATGGCAAAGTGAAATTGTCAGTATTGACTATCCCACTTGAGAATTTGCATTCATTGCTTCGAGTCGATAAACCAGAATTCCGACATTTTCTAGCGAATACTCAGAAATACAATGGCTGCTTTCAAATGACTTTATTTGCGGCACACGGATTTAATCTGCCATTCAAGATTCAAGGGCAGATTCGCCATCGAATTGGATGATAGCAACCTATTGAGGCTTCTCAAGACTGCGTTGGAGCACATGCCAAAAGATGACTACAAAGTCGTGGTCAGAGCGGTTAGACGAGCAGCTGAAACACTCGAACGCAATTTAACGCTCTTATTTAGCAAATTTCTCGGTTATTTGACCATTAGAAATACACTTCCTATTTACCCGTCTATTTGTAAGATGTAAATTTGGCAATACAGCTCCAAAGGGGCCAAGCCAAGCTTCTCTTACCCGTCTATTTACCCGTCTATTAATCGCTTTATGTCTATCACCTGATATCACAACTAAAAATGTCGTATCGTAAAATTTCTTAAGCTTGTACTCACTATTTAGCGGAATCATTCAGTTGATATTCGTTGCTGCGCGAGAAGCATTCCTGGACGCCGGAATCTTGCCAAAGCCGTTTCATGGCAGCCAATAGTTCCTCTGAAAAGGGTTCGGTATCGTGCATGCGTTGGCACACGTCGAACACCATTTTTGCATCGCTCTGTAAACGAATTGGGAATGTTTAGTTCAGATGTTGTCTCTATGAAGTAATCGAATGGACTTACCTCTCGCTCGTTATTGCTGTACTGAATACTTAGATTTGGCATGGCTCGCAATATTGCAACTAATGATTGTATTGTGTTGCTGTAGACAACCGGTCGATATTGTTTAAAGTCCTCCGCAGTGAATCCGCTCTCGTGAATGATTTTCATTTGTTTGACTATTGTGCTTTTGCCCGATTCGCCGGCACCTAGAATTAGAGATTGAGATGGCAGATGATAAGTATGCGAGTGCCTTAGGCATAAAAATATGAAAAGAACTGCGCCTGATTATGTGCACTGACGCAGAGCGAAGAAGGGGCAAAAATATTTATATACAGATGGCAAGTGCATATAGTGTGGTGCACTCTCTAGTAGTTGTCGTTCGTCGAGCTAAATGTGTGTGCTTTGTATTTTACAAGTAGGGCTTAATGGCCTTTAACAGACGCACACACACAGACTGCAATCTCGGGGTAACCCGTCAGAAGCTGCATCATTATCATAATCGTCATCTTATGTAGCTCTTCAGACGCCGCAGGGGTATAAAAGTGGCAAAAAAAATAAAGATATAAAGAACAACAAAGGATTAATTGTATGCCAGGGGTATCGACTCGTTTGGTCAGCCTCATCGATTATGTTGAACCTTGTTTGTGGCACTTTCCCCTAAAGGTTTTCTTTAATTATCAATTTTTTAAATAATTTGATTAATTTAAGGGCTTTGTTTTTAATTGATATGCTAGAATCGCATGAGAGAACTGGAAAATTGGACTTTCAAAGCAAACATAAATTTTCCTTGAGTAAAAAAACAAGTAAGAGCGTTGCAGTCGAGTGGCCCGTCTTCGAAATACCCGGTACATTTGAGACACACATGCAAACATACATTTGTGCGAGAGCGCACACTAACTCATACGCTCTAGCTGCCTGAAATAGGCATAGAGCTTTCTCCCCCAAGAAAGTGTCCAGTAGGGAGTTTAAGAGCAGAGCCCTCTCTCGAAGAACGAAAATAGGGACCATATCATCAGCGGATGAGACGGCGATTGACGTTTTCATGCGAAAGATTCTTCGGAGGATTTATGGACCTTTGAAAGTTGGCGAGTAGTTTTGCATCCGAAAGAATGATGAGTTGTATGAGTCTAGTCAGGTGAAAATATCATAGATTCCATTTTGATAGTGTACCTTGCAATTGTTTATATTCCCTTCCCTGCTTCAACTTCCAAATCGCTTAACATGATACACATTTCTTTGGAATGCTCTTGTTCCCCTTCAGTTCAATGCTCTTCGCTTTGTAATTGTAAAACAATGCTATAAATAGCAACAACTTCAGAAAGTGCTTCAATCAAACATCGAAAAAAAAAACCATTAACCTATGCAAGTTTTACTTTTTAATTCAATATCTCAAGAGGGGAAATTTGGCTGGATTGTTTTTAGGGCGGGTGGGTACCAGAAATTAATGCCTTGTTTGTGTCGAATTGAAGGCAAGTGCTTAAATTTAATGCCTTCATAAATTGCATGAACCGTGATGCGAAGGAACAGAGAGAGAAATAGAAAGACAAACAGAGCGAGTAAGGAGAGTAAGATTATTATTATGAATTCTTGTACTTCTGAAACGCGCACAGAAAACTTTTTTAAATAAACATTTCCAGTGTGAAAATAGCAAACACACATCCACACACTTACACACACACACACAGACAGACACTCATGGAGCAAAAGCCAAAATAAATTAACATTTTATACGAAACACGCAAAGCTGTCAGAAATTAAATCTTTCCTGGCTCTTTTTGCCGGAAAAAAAAGAGGAAATTAAATGAAATCCGAAAATGTAAACATCACACAAACAAAATGTGTCGAATTTTTGTACGTTAAATGCAGCTAAAGTTGAGAAGAGGCTGCCACAAAAATGAATATTTCGCATGATGAATTGGGACGCCCAGAAAAGATGCAGCATATTCAAGCTATAAAGAGAACCATCTTACCCATTTGCATTCCAATACAATCAGAAACAAATTGCATTTGGACCGATTAAACTACAATTAAGTACAATTAAACGGATACCATTCCAAATAAAGCTAGGTACCGAGACACTCGAAATTTTTGCTGAGCCCATCTAATTACATAGCTCAGGAAATCCGCTCGCGAAAATTGTCAGAGCACATTTCCTGAGCGAGTACCGAGACACTCGAAATTCGCTTCGACAATAAACATGGACCTGCCAACTCGTTTTCTTGAAAACAGCTGATAAATTGTCGAAGGGGGTCATGAAAATATGAAACTTGTTTGATAATTGTCAGAGGTACCTACGAAAATTGAGCACGCAATGAAAAAAAGTTTAAGCAAAGAAGACTAAAAAAACAATGCTACAATTATTTGGAGAGCTGCGAGTTGGACAAACATGTGGAGATGATCAAAGTGGCCCAACCAGTCGCAACCATTTTTATGGAATCTGGCCATGGAATCATTTTGATACGGGCAGCTCCGGCCGCTGCATCACTTGTGACTGAGGAATCTTTTTCGGTATGCTCCCCCGTTGATGTGGTTGGTATGCTATTCGCCCACTATCACCCCTGAGTGCAAACCTCCGTAGCCTCTACAGCCCATAGCACATTATAGAGTGTTTCCTCCGGCTTTATGTGGAAGTTTCCGTTGCTCCAGCCGCTCCCGTTGCTACCTTTAGGTATTCGCAATAGCAGTATACATATCTTAGGGGTCAAGTTCTGCTCACGCAGGCCAATGCAATACAATAATAAAGGACACTGCTTATACCTCCAGCCACACACAAAATGCATCCATGAAATTTACCATGGCACTGCTTATGACCTTTGAATTTCTTCCAGTGACTTCCTTTATCAATTCTATAAACTCTTTAATTTTATTTGAATTAGCCCGCCAATTTCTTAAATAAACAACAGCTGAATTTTTTGCTGTTGCTTGGTCACACTACATTGTCTGAGCGGCTCAGGAAATTATCAAACAATTTCCGCTCCGCAAAATTTCGAGTGTCTCGGTACCTAGCTTATAAGGAATTTTTTAGGCAGCTTTCGGATTTGATTAAAAAAATCATAAAAGTAGGAAAAATGTATGAAATCCTTTTGTGAGTCAATAGAACGATGTACAGGGTTGCCCATATTCGACGGACCCATCTGGCAACGCCATAACTTTTGACAGAGATGTCAGATCGCTTAATGACATACCGCGTTTGAAGCGTCAGTCCAAGCAGATTTTTACCATGGAACAATACATGCCACGCGAGCGCTCTGAAATAGTTGAAATTTACATTCAACAGAACAAGTCAATTGTGAAAACTCAACGTGCTTTTTAAAAATTAAAAAATGTGAAAAGTGCGCCTTCTAAGAACACCATTAAGCGTTTATACGAAAAATTTTCGACTGGTGAGGCTCTTTCTAATCCGAAGAGGCCAAATAAAAGTCGACCAAGGCGATCGGCCGAGAATATCGCTGCCGTACGAGCCAGTGTTGAGAGGTCCCCAAGAACATCCCAAAAACGCCGTTCTCAGCAGTTGGGCATGGCTCGGTCCACTTTACAACGGATTATTCGCGTTGATTTGCATTTGTTCCCGTACAAAATTCAATTGACGCAAAGATTGTTGCCTGCGGACAAGCCTCGTCGATTGGAATGGGCCCAAAGAGTCATCGAAATGGCCGAAGATGACGAGCAATTTTGGAACAAAATTATCATGTCCGATGAAGCCCATTTCTCATTGAATGGGACCGTAAATAAGCAAAATTGCCGTATTTACGCCACTGAAAATCCTCAGGAGATTCAAGAAGTGCCTCTTCATGACGAAAAAGTCACAGTTTGTTGCGGCGTTAGTGCGAAAACGGTCATTGGGCCGTTTT